>VYZP01079762.1:1616-78329 GCA_013400635.1 Hypocryptadius cinnamomeus | reverse complement strand
CCCTTACTATCAGCCTCAGAGCTTGCCATGCCGTTAATATGAAATGAAAAATCAATAGCTATTGTTCAGCCACTATCTCCCATCAACTGATGCCCAAGTGTCAGACATGGCAGTGGGTTAATGGTAAAACAAGGCACAGAGGTTGCTTTTCAGAAGCATGAGTGAGCTGCACATTACAAATGTCCTGGCCCTAGCTTCTCACCTATCAAGTGCTCTGCCCCCTCTTGGGACACTAGTGAGCAGCTAGGATGGGCTATGAATCCACATGGCAACCACCTGGCTTGGAGCTACTGCAAGCTTTTCATAGGCAAGATCTTGTGAGGGTCAGTAAGTGTCTTGCCCAGGCTTCACAGAGGGAAGGAGCATGGTCCTCTTAACTGCCTCTCATTGTGAGCTATCAGAACAAAAACCTCCCCCCTTAGAAAAGAGAAACAATAAATGAAACAGAAAAAAACCCACCATAACTATATATCTATAGGAAGAAGCCTAAGCCAATCCAACTGCTCTGAAAAGCCTCCACATTCTAATTGAAAAGCACTTCAAGCCCCCAACAAGTCCCTGTGCTTCCTTATAGGAGTACTTATTGCCAGTTTGTAGGAAGACATGAGAAGAGCACCTACAAAAAGTTTCAGGGGAAAGCAGCTGGCAGTTGCACCCTAAGAGGACACAAACTTGGAGCTAAAGGCAGCAAGAACATAGACTGGGTAGGGAACTCACCAACGCAGCACAGTCCCACAGCAGGAGAGCCAGACAAGCAGAGCAGCACTGAATCCTGCTGGTGCTCCCGTGGTCATTGTGCAGAAGCAATAAAAGCAGCCAAGGTCTGAAGTCACGCCAGAAACTCCACAGAATAATTTTGAGAACATTTCCTCAGCCAACACAGCTCAGGGAAGGGGGAATGCTCCCAGCTGGAGCCTAAATGAGCAGGTGGCCCAGTGGGCAGGAGCTGTGAGAGGGACCCAGGTGAAAGTGATCAGGGGCATTAAGGCCCATTAGTGACCTGGGGCCCTGACAAAAGCTTCTCTCTTTTTTTGTTACCCTACTGTTACTTTAGTAAAAATCTCACAAGTGCATACACATCTTGTAAAACAGTATTTTCCAGAGGTCCTGAGCTGTTCTCCCTCTTAGCTGTTGTCTGGGCCACTGAAAAGCATTTCAGTCTCATTGGGCTGCTGGCAGGGGTGACCAGAGGAAAGAATAACAATTTTAGGATGAGAATAATGTAAGTAATTGTAAAGTTTGTGGTTAGTAAGGGTACCTGAACAACTCTTCATTTTTCTTTCTGAGGTAGAAGTACCCAGAAGCCCCAGTCTGAGACACAGAACTTGGTGTAGGCACTGTACAAACAAGATTTGCATGCCATTGCAAGTGCATTAACAGTCTAATTTAAAGCTGGTTTCTGAAAGTCAGGACTTCGCAGAAGTCGCAGGTGCTACTGCTTTCCCCAGGATTATAGGTACTCCAATTCCAGGGCCATCTGCGTTTTATTTTTCACTGTGATCTAAGCACATGAAATAAGTATACTGTCTAACAAACTGTGGGCACATTGTAAAAAAGATACAAAAGTATTAATTAATGTTATAATAATCTATTATTCATGTAACTGCACTAGGGAGACGATGTTCTTGAAGGAATTAGTATTTATCAGATCTTAAGTCCACTTGATCTGTTTTTTAAGAAGTGCAATATTTACCAAGAGTGGTGCCTCGATGACTTGGAAGGCAATGAAAAAAATGTGTTATTTCAGTGCTATATATGCTCCTGAAATACATCCACTGGACAGAATATATACAGCCTTCTATTGTGAAGTTTACACGTAAAGTAGTTTTTGTTCAGATTTCAACACATGCCTCCAGAAACCAACCACCTTAAGTTTCAAATTGCCAAGAGACAGACTAGTGTTCTGTTTAATTATTAGTGCCATAAACCAGAACAATATTTACCTGCCTATAACAGAGCTTAGGAAAATCCACTTATCTCTCCTGCCAGTTGCTACATTTCTCACAGTTATTAATAAAATATTCAGAAATCCTTATTTCTGAATGGCCTTTACCCCACTTTTCTCTCCTGCCCAGTGTCCTTCCTGATGAAAGTCAGCTTGGAAATTGGAACAAATTGTGCACGTGCTCACTGGGAAGATAGAAAGAAGTGGGAGTGCTCCTGTACACCAGATCTGAGCAGCCACTCAAGCCTTGATTTCTCCTCCCTCCGGCTGGAATGTGGCCTGTCAAGTGTGTTACATGTGGTTCTTCAGTTCATCAGCCTCCTGACATCCTTCTGTTCCTGGTGCAATAAATGAGTTTCAGTAAGGAGACCCCCTCTGCTTAGACATCAAATGCCACTGAACTGCTCTCTTCTGCCAGTCTTTCACCTTTCAGTAGCACTCAGCTTGCACTTACTTCATGGTCTCAAGCAAAGCCAGTCTGTGTGGTGTAGCACACATGCAGCTTCCTTCAGGAGCAGAAATTAATCAGAAACTCATCAGAACACTCAGGCTCTTTCACAAATTAGTTTCCTGATGTAACACTCAGTATTTCCATCCTGCCTCCAACCAAGATTTGGGAAGTTTTTTGTGATGGGGGGACAGGGGTGGAAACAGTTATCCCTACATCCTATGTATGTATCTTAAAAAAAAAAAAAAATCTAGATACCAAGTTCAGAAGGTTTTAAGTCCCACTTCAGACTCACTTTAAGACTCCCTATCACCTCCTTCTCCTCTCCTCCTTTCAAAGTAATAAATTCCTGATATTTTAGTAATAGTGTTCTACGAAGAAACTGTTGTCTGTTCCTGAGTGCTGTGAGATGATGAATGAGTTCACAACACCTGTTACTGCTACATACGTGCAAGTCATTTCCCCCTGCCTGTTTCACTGAAATCTGTTCTTTTCTCACAAACACTCTACTCCCATTACCAGTAAATATCTCCTAGATAAGCTTTGTAAAGGTCCATAACTATTTAATAACTTTCTCTTTGTACACCAATAAGATAGATTAGTGGAAAAAAAAAAAAGGTGTACAAGAAATTTAAATTGAAGCTACTTACACAGACAGACAGACCAGCAGATGGAACTCCTCATGCCATGAAAAAGTTTTATCTTTCATTGCAGTGAGTTAGCACTAAATGTGGGTCCCAACAAAGCTCATGCTATTCCTGTAATTAAGTCGAAAAGAGAACTTTTGTGATCTACTATGCTTCCATCTACACAGAATTGAGTTTTCCTTTTAAGCAATCCTGGAGGTTACCTGGTTGCTCAATTAACCTAAAAAAAAAGGTGTTTACAAATGTCTGTACTTACCTCCTCCTCTAGACACTAATTTATCATCAGAAATATTCACTGAAATAATTTTTGTAATTAGTAAGGAAAAATCACAGGAAGCTATTTTATAATTCCTACATTTCATTATTCGTCTCCAAATATGCTTTATATTAAATTGTATTCATCTAAACAGAGGACAGAAACATGAGCGACTAATATATTCTGATATGTGTAATCAAGGAAAGAAGTTCATATTTGGACACCCATAAAGGAGGTACCATGCAGAAGCTTCTGCCCTCCAGAGTTCCTTTCCAATAAACTGAAAATCCTGTGTAAAGGAGTAGCAGACACTGAAATGTATTTTAATGCAATTGCATTCTACTGAGATGATAAACATAATGTGTAAAATACACACAAGTAAAAAACAAAACTAACATGAAATTTTAATGGTGCAGTTGTACCGTAAGACCAAACAGGAATTAAGGATCAACTGATGGAAATTCCTTAAAAAATTAAACCTTCTATTTCAGTAGTGTAATCACTGAAAAATCCAATGGGTAAAGATCATCAGATATAACAGATTCTCCCAAATTCTTTCACAGAACTACTAAGGAAAAGGCATAAAACTGTATTTTAATGACTTGGTTTTGCATATATGAAATAAAATTCATGAAGGTGGAGAAAATACATTGAAGCATCGAAAAGAATTTTAAATGTCTGTAATATATCAGGAGGAATGTTGGAATGTCTGAAATAGAGAAAAGTTTTAAAAGAGTGATTTCTAGATCAAAGAACAGAGCTTGCAAATCTCTTCCCACCTATGCAAAGCTCCAGCTGAAACCAACTGGACTACTCTCAGGACCAGAGAGCTGATGCCTGGAGGGCACCATGCCAAGATCAGTGCCACGTTTGCCCTGAACTTTCAGTAGAATGAGAATCATGTCCCTCTTTTGATGTGTGCTGTGCTGAGCACATATATTTTCTGAGTTGTATGGATAATAAAAACAACAATACATAGAGATGGCATAGGAAAATGACAAGGAACATGCTGAATTCAGATAAGCAATATCCAAAATATTACAGGAAAATTACAAAACCATGGCTGAGCTCACTAAATTTACACCAAGATATACAACTCAGGGCTTAAATCTCTTTGAAAAGGTAATTTTTAATGTCAGTCAGTCCATTTTCAAGGCTTATTTCTTAATATTCTTATGTGCCCAAATGAAATGCCACCTATGGAAATACCCACAAGAGGAGAAACTCCTTTTGACTCCATTTTTGTGGTAAATGGTTGCAAAATAATTTGATATGCAAGAGTCAAAGAAGGGATTGTTGCCAAGCTTTTGAAATCAAGAAGAGTTTCTTTGAGGGACATTTGTCAGAGGGACAAACAAGGGACAATTTCATCACACAAGAATTGGCTAAACAAAAAAGAAACTAAAAGTTTATCAATTAATTATCTTCCTGAAAGATCTGAGACAGAAAAGCATGTTTGAAATAACAAAATTAACTCATCTCACCTTCTCAGGATGAAAACAGGGGAAAGAAAGAAAGGCAGAGGGGAGTACTGAAAAACAGAGAAATACAAGGTGAGTCTATGATGCTCCCACCACAGCTAGGAAAAGCTGTTCTGGGTGAGGTTGGTGGCTGCCTTAGCAGGGACTTACTCGTGAAAAGTTACAGTTCCAAATTCCTGATCAAGCAAAGCAATGAGCCGTGAACTCAGGTACTTCAGTGGCACAACTTGTAAGCCTCATTATGGATTGGTTTCACTTGGACTCCAAGTGGATCACTGCTAAACACATTGAGCTGCTGGATAACAGGCTGATATAGGCTGTCCTGGAGTTTCCCTAGGAGTTTCTTTTCCCCTACTCTGGACTAGGTATAAAGAAAGGCAAAGAAAGTCTGTCTGGTTATGCACCTGGCATACATTCTTCTGTCCATGGAGACAAAGTATCAGAAATGGAAAAATAGAACATTTTTCAGTGACCCTGACATTTGATACTGATGCAAAAAAGGAAAGGAATTACAGTGTTTGAAGCCAAAAGCATGAAGTTTCTCTATATTTCCTATGATTTAATATCTCTCTCCCCCACATACGGCGGATTCCTTTATAGAAGCTCTTGAAGATGGGCCAACAGTGCTCCAGCAATGCCTCTGATGATACAATGGAAAGTTTCTAACCACAGTATCATGTGCAGCAATTCTCATTTATTTTATCCCCAGTCCCCAAAGACATGACTTTTCAGATGGAATGAATGTTTCTTTTCACTTTTTATGAATAGAATTGAAAATCTATTTGATAACCAAATTGAAAGAGACAGAGTCCAACTATTTAGGTTTATATGAAATCTGTTTTAAAAGCTGGCTTCCAGCTTTCACTCAGTCTAAACAGATAAAAAATATCAGTGACCCTTAAAAAATACAGTACCTGTTTAAGCAGATTTGTAAATTAATTTTTTTCCAGTGGCAAATATGAAGATAAGAATTTGAGAAATCACACCTTCCCTCTACAGCCTGTCCTCCTTACTAACAGGACCTCTACAGGAGGGCAGTACTGCACAGAGCAAGTGATAATTCAGGGTTCCTGGCTGTAAGGCCCAGTCACTGTTTGGTTTGCCACACCAGCCCCATTTTCAGACCAGCTCTCAAGCTCTCAGCCTAGCCAAGAAAAGCAGTTCAGTTTGTGCATGAGCTAATCTGTTTGCCACTGTATCACCAAAATCTAACCACCATGACAAAGTATATAAAGTATATAAAAAGTATAAAAAGTATATTAAAAGGCACATGCTGCTTTACAGCCCTCCTCAAGTTTAAAGAAAAAAAACTCTCACTGACTTCAAGAGGCTTCAGATCTAGCCCACAGTGGAACAGCTTCACTCTATTTTTCAAGAGAAATGAAATATAAAATATCATCTGATTATTCAGGCTTGAGTCAGATCTCACAAAGTGTCTGCAGACTGAATCTATTGGGCTGGAGCTGCAGAGGCTGTCGGTGGCACTGCAGAGCAAGGCACACTGTGTTCAGGCTGGGAGCTGGCATGCCCCTGCCCTTCCTCTGGACAGGGTGAAAGCAGAACCTGACCCACACCCAGCTGAGCTGAAACATCACCCAGTCATCTGCACAGCTGCCCACTTTTATAAAAATTGTTTAAAGCCAAACACTTGACAGCCATTTGACATGCTGTAGGTAGGGTTTGTGCTTCACATCCTTAGAGGTGAGTGCAATACTCTATGTATCATAATCCTGGGATATCAATGTTTAACCATGTTGTAAAGCTCTTTAGTGAGAAAGTAGTATATGCTTTCAACTAAATGGCTACAACCTGGAGCTACTCTCCAGCCTGAGGACCGGGGCAATAAAATGGTTTTGTGTGACAAACTATCAGGAGAGATTTGCTGGTGCTGTTAGTCAGTGTAGAATCCCCAGTGCATTCAGAAGCCTCCCTTAAGGAATTAATGCTTAATTGTTTTGCCATCCAAAGACTGTTTACAGAAGCCAAAACAACCATGCTTGCTGTCCACTGTGCAAAGAGGTGATGACATCAAGAAGACAGGTCACAAGTCTGAGTTTATAGACATTACACTCATGTTGGTATGGCTTTTCATCCACTCAGTATGATCTTATGACCCCACAACTTTACAACCTTCCCCTCTCTGGGCTTCATAGCACCTCTCCACTCTAGGTTAATCATTTCTCTACCATTATCTGCCAACAGTTCTTATCTCTTTTGCTGTCACTTTATAACAGGGTCTCTTATCAAGCTGTACTAAATCACGTGATGGTGCCAAACCTATCACAAGTTGCAATTCTTCTGATTAGAGACTATCATGAAATGGGATACATGGTTTACAGCAGGTCACTAATGCTGGAAAAAGTACAGAGTCCACTCAAAGACATGCTTGTTACTTTCTGAATTCTTGGATATTTTTTTTTGTTGTTGTTCATCACGCCGACTTTCACTGAAGGCTATCACAGCCTGGGTCTCAAGGCCAGAAAAGTTTACAGGCTGCACCTCTCCTGTACTCAATGCTGTACCCCTTGTACCCAAGGGTACGGTATATTTACACCTAATAATGTCTTCTGGTTCTCACGCAGCCATCATACAGGAATCTATAAAACATGGACTTACATCAGCTGGTAAGTAACAGTTTTCTAACTGTTTTGAAGATTTCTGGGTATTAGATTTCTGGGTATCCAAACTGAAAAAAATCACTACAGTTGAGTGAGACTATGATTAATTTGCACATATACTTAGGCTAGAGAGAATTTTACAATACCATGTAAAAATATAAGAAAACAGATGATGATCCATAGAGTAACAATTTTCTCTAGAGATAATGCAATTATCAAATACATATCATAGGATAATTAACAGTATTTGTATCTATTATGATTGATAATAACTGTGAAATTGTGTGTGTGCATGTAGAAACATTTGCAAAAATTAGATTTAAATTGCTTCTGGCCTGATAATTCATATTGAAGAAAACCACAGGAATGGTTTTGTCTTTTCAGTAATACTGTGGTTTCTGTCAAATGCAGATTCTTTCTTACAGCTGAAAATTAAGATATGTCATTCAGTGGGAGTGGGCTGGAAAACAGAAGTCAGTTAAGACTTCAGAGCAGCTAAGTGAATACTTTCAGTAGCATATGGAAACAGCACCCACTCCCTGTCAGAAAGCCATCGGGCACGGGTTGCTCTGGCTTGCAGGCAGAAGGGGCATTGCACAGCCAAATGTCCCAGGCTGTCCCAGGCTGTGGTGGCTGTGGCTGAGCCCCAGTGGGTGCATGTCCCCACCACCTCCCTGCCTTTCTCCACACATTTCCTGTCTCTGTCTCTCACTACACACCTGGAGCGAGGTGTCTTTCCTTTGCAAGGGAGAACATCCCCTGCCCCACCAGGCTGTGCCCAGGCTGAAGCTGGGGCCACCAGGGCTGCAGAAGGCTTACCAGGGGAAAACTCTCCTTCATGGAGCAGAAGGCGCTTCACAAGCCAGCCTAGCAGCGCTGCAGGTTCCACAGCCCAGGGTTTTGCAAGGTTGTGCTTCAGCATTTCCTGGCAGGGATGAAAGAAGGGATCTTTGGCCCACAAGTTGAATCAGGGCACGCTTTCCTCCTCTTGCCCCAAAGTGCGTCATCACATGGCAGGTGAGGAGTTCACCCTGATGCTGGGTGTGATGTGGGCACCTTGCCATCAAGGGAAGCTTTGGGAATGTGGGGATGGAGGGCACAGCAACAGCTGCAGGAAATAGCTTCAAACATAACTTCTGGGTAGAGCTGCTGCTTCTCCCAGAGAAGGGCTCCCACCTTGGACCCAACTGTATTTCAGGCAGATGTACCCTCAGAGTCCCTGTGCTTCCCTACAGGTGTGGGGTACTCCTCTGCACAGCTCTGCCCCCAGAAACACATGGAAAAGGTGGCAAGTCCAGCCTCCTCTCCAAGCCTTTCTCTAACTGTTCCTCTTTCTGGTTGCCATGAAGGGACGCTCTGGTTCTCTTTCCTGAGGAATAGTAAAAAAATTATACATCTCATTTATCTGAAGAGTGGTCACTCAGATAAGGTTTCTTAAGGTGAAAGGATAAAACCCTAGGAGAAGGGAAAATAAGACACTCACCTGTGATGCTTAGACCAATTAAATGCCATTTTCATGGTTTCCAGAAGACTGGAAGATCTCAGTTCCCAAAATCATGTGGATATGAGAAAATAGATTGCTACAGGGAGTAGCAGAGACTCTTGTCACCGTACCACTTATATATGTGCTGTGTCACAAATATACCAGGACGGGTTCACAAAGCATGGCCCAGAAATAAGCAGGCCTAAATCTTGTGAAACTTTCCAAAATCCTGTGTACTCTGAGTCAGGGGAAGGATTTTGTCCTTCCATGACACTGCTGAGCCAGAACCCATGGTAGCATCGCTGAAAAGCTCACTTAACTCAGCCTTGTGAACTGATCACCATGTACCTGTAAGGGTACCTGAGGGCTGCTGCTTGGAGCTGGGGGAACCAAATAGGAAGTAGCCAGATTCTGTTCTTATTTGCACTTATTTGGAGAGTAATTCTTTAGGAGAAAAAGCTGTCCTCCCAGGGTAGAAGTACAATCAGCAGCAGGGTCATATGCTCATAAGAGAAAATCCTATCCCTAGACTTTTGCTTTCGTCCCGCCCCTCCTGGCATTCTCCTTCACTTTTCCCTTTCTAACCAAGGCAGAGTGGGTGGGTTTGTGGGAGGCTGTCACAGCCTCTGCACCCTCATCCCACCAGCCCCTCAGGGCAGGGACACTTGCTGCTTCCCACCACAGAGGCTGAGCTGCCCCTGTCAGGGAGCACTTTGTGCATTCCCCCATCTGGTGATAAGTTAGTTTTTGTTATAAAGCACTGACATGTCACAGCTTCCTCCCAGCAAGGAAGGCATCTTGAAGCTCCCATGAATGCAAATCAGACTCCACTGATACAAATAGCAGTGGACCTCTCCCTTGGAGAGCAAACACAACCAGCCTGGAGCTGGAGTGTGAGTGGGCACTACTGGTTGTTGACACCTGCTTTTAGGTTTATAGTCACACGATCAAAGAGGCAACCAGAATTCACAAAATCTTAATAGTACATCCTATCTTCCAGATGCCAACCACCATACGGACTTATAAATGTTTTTATGGAAGTGCCATGATTTTCTTCTTCTACCAGATTCTGAGGCAATACAAAGATACTTGACTAGTTTTATTTTCCCTCTAATCAGCCTCTTGTCTTAGCATCATCAGGAACACTATGTATTTTTTATAAGCATTAGCTATGATTATTTAACAGAAATAACTGTTTCATTTATTTTTTAAAAATGGTTCTATAAAAGGAAAACTAATCTACTTGTAGTTTCCAACTGTGACATTTTTCAGCTTGTAGAATACTTACTGCCATCTTCATTTTAATGTATGTCCTCACGCAATTAACAATATTAAAATTAGGGCTCATGAGTTTGGTGAAGTTAGTTTTTATGTTTAGTAGTAATAGGAATAGTAGCATTGTCATATGATTAACAAAGACAGCATATACTATCTTTAAAAGTTTGGAACAGGATTTTGGCCAGCATTTGTGCCAGCAAAACTTTCACAGAAGTGAACAGTTTGAGCTGTGTGAGGACTGTAAGATATGCCATAGGTTATTTTCTTATATCACTGGACTTTTGCTGTTACTCTTTCATCAATTTTCTTCCCACTTTTCCTGTCCTCATTTGTTTATACTGCAAATGAGCTATCTACAAAAGGGGCAGTATTTACATTTACATCCGATTTTTTCTGTTAGTCTGATTTTAAATATCACAATACATGAGGCAAAGATGACGCCTGTGATCTTCTGAGGGATCTCTCCACTACTGACAAAATGCCTCAAGCTACATGTCTGTGAGGGTAATTTAAAGGTCAGCTCTCAAATTTGTCTTATATATATGGTGAAAATGAAGAAGTGTTTGCAGGAGGATTTGTGTGCATCTGTCTTGTGGGGAAACCCATTAAAACTTCTGATGACAGATCACTATTAATGTCTAGAGTTTACTCACATATTACATGTATGAGCTATGTATGAGCTTAAACTTTTTTCATTATAAAAATCAGCTATAAAAATTATTTTTAGATAAAGTTTTCCAATCTTTGAAACATGGAGGGAGGGGGAGGGAAGAAGCAGACCTAAACCATCTCTTTTTTCCACCAGCAGATCAAGGTTAATTGCCTCAGCAAAAGAAATTTCATTTTTAAGCCTGTCTGTGCAGGATAGAAATCAATTATCTCTTCTGATACAGAGACCAGCGCTCAGCCCTGACGGGAACCTTGCGGTATATACAAATATATTTGGAGTTCTATTCCCAGACTAAGCTGTAGCTTTTTAACTGGAGGTTCCACACTCGGCTCCAAAAGGGCAGCACAAACAGAAACAAAATCGCCTCATTAGGATAGTAATGATCAGTACTGGGAAGGGCGATGGGATGGCGGCGGAGGGGAGCGTCGAGAGGGTCCGGGCAGTCCCTCGGCCGCCGCGGGGCAGCGGCTCCGCTCCTGGGCGCGGAAAGGAGCCCCGCTGATGGATTCGACTCCCCGCCTCCGGTTGCGGAGGAAGCCGCCGCCCCCGCGGCAGACAGCAGCGATCGGCGAGCGCGTTTCCCCGTCGCACCATTAGCGGCAACAGGTCCGGGCAATGCGGAACTAGAAGGCGTTTTCCATACAGAATTCATGTAATTTCGGGGCGGGAAGGGGAGGGGGGAATTTCTGATAGAGTCCCTGCTTGCAAAACTGGATCTTTAAGTGTTGAGTGAATGAGACCTGATGATGGGATCGATCCAGGGAAGCCGTGCCACCAGCCCCGGGCACGGCTCACCCCGTCCCCAGCGGCCCCCGGGCATGCCTTAGTCCTTCCACGCCTTCCAGTTAGCGTAGCAGAACGTCGGTCGGAAAGCTGCCCTGCAGCAACAAGCGGCCGGCCGTCCCTGCCCCCAGGCGTGCGGGCCGCCCCGCGGGAGGGAGCGCGCCCCGAGCGGGCGATGCTCACGGGGGCACGGCGGGGCCCCGCGCCCCGAGCCGGGCGGGACGGAGCAGACGTCGGCGGGACGCGGTGAAGTGTTACGACACCTCGCTGATGACTCACTTACCAATAAAAGAAAAGCAATCAGAGCGATGCTTTACCACCCACTTGGCCTTGCTCACTCCTCTCTCCGAAGTCTCCTGTCATTCTGCATCACGCTGCTGCCAGGTGCTCATAAGAGCAGTGCATTCCGGCGGGCAGCAGGCGCTTGGCCGAGCTTGAAAAATAGCTTTTCGGTCAATAATTGACCGTTTGGAAATGGCTCTCTATACCGGTCCAGAGAGGAACGACGTCTCCGTAAAGCAAAAATGAATGATTAGTTGTATAAAAAACAAAGGCAACAGGGCACAGACGTGATCCTTTGTGGCGTGCGTTTTACTACAAAAATGTTTCAGTCTAAGGCATCCACGCTGTTTTGCTGAGAGTGGATCAAAACCAAACCAAAACAAACAAACAAAAAATATTTTTAAAAATAAGAAAAAGAAAAAATGGGGGGAAGTGGGAAGTGTGTTTTTGTGTTTGGAGTGGGTTGATTTTGTAAGTTAGGGATTTTTATTCTGGGTTATTTGTTGGTGGTTGGTGTGTGTTTTTTGGTTTTGTTTTTTTTTTTTCTAAAAGGGACAGTTTCTTTCCCAAAGCCTGAGTTGGAGACACTAGCAATCTCCATTTAATGAATCCCTAGGAACTGAATGCAATATCGCCTCGGCAAAATGATGAAAGGAGACCGTTGGCTATGGGGTTTGGAAGGTTTCGAGGTAGTCTGCTCTTTGTGTTGTAGGGATGATCAGCTTATGACAAGGACGGAGAGGAGAGGAGAGGAGAGGAGAGGAGAGGAGAAGAAACTATATTGGCCATGCCTTTCCTGGTGTAAATAGTCTCGTAAAGTTGGGCGTGACAGGTGTGTGAGGTCAAGCAGCAACATCGCGTTCTGAACTTTCCCAGCTGCTCGGGGATCCCGTGCCGGCCGCACTGCCGCACGCTGCCTTCGCCGGGGCGCTTCTCGAGGCAGCGCCACTGCGTGCCCGGGGCAGTGACAGCCTGTGCCCGAGGCTGCGTCCCTATGCCGAGGACAGGATGCGTGATGCTGACTCCCTCCCCGAGCCTGGCTGAAGTCACTGTTTTCACTGAGTGGTGGCTCAGAGCGGCTCTGCGCTGGCGGCAAACGGGAATGTTCAGCGGGAGAGAAAGGGAGACAGGATAAGGATTTCCCTCCTTAAATACTTCCTTTTAAGTCTTTTTGATCGGTTTTGGATTTAGACTTCCCAGCGGAAGAGATTCAGTCCTCCGCTTATTTATTTATTCATCTGTTTCTGGGAAGTTTTTCTTGAACATCTACCTCTCCCCTTCCCCCGCTCATCCCACCCCACAAATGCTCTCCTTCGCTACTTTGCTGGGAAGGTAAATTAAACCTTCTCTGGGGCATCTCCCGTCACAAAGCTCGAAGAGAGCATGCTACTTGTTTCTCATCGAGAAGACCACTCCAAGTTGGAAATGTCTCTACTTAGGGAAAAAGACTGAAATTTGCACAGGTTTTGTGCCCTCCTGGAAGCTGTAAGCAATCGGAGCTTGCCTTGAAATATCATCACACAGAAGCCTCTACCTTGGAAACAAAGAGGTGGAAAAGCTTCAGATTATTTAACATTAGAGAGTGGGGTTTTTTTAATGTAAATGTACATACATTTAAATAGGGAAGTATAAAGTATTCCAGGTCTTGCTCCTTATACTAATCAAGGCTGCTGGAAGCTCCCCGAGCCATCATCTTTTATAATTATAATTACACGCGTCAATCAAGACCTTCAGGCAAAGTCAGAACAAGGCAGGCAAACTCAGGAGAGAAATCGCATTAAAAAAAAAAAAGTTTGGAGAACTTGGTAAGGAATGGAGAAGAGATTAGAAGAAAGGGTAATTAAGGTTGCTCAAGGCAATAGTGAGAGCTAGAACTCCATGTTAAATTAAATGTAGCCACAAGGGACCAGGTATCATTTATAATATGTACTGCCCTAAACTGTTACTTCGGAGAAATGTGGATGTGTAATAACCACTCCAAAGTATTTTCATCCATAGTGATAGCTCGCAGAGTCACTTTGCCATGTACAGCTGGAACTCGCTCCAAACAATTCTCTGGCAGAATGACATTAAGCCCCTGAGTAGGAGGGAAGAGCCCGGTGGTAGGGCCGTGCCCGTGGGGGAGTGCTGTCCGGGGAGAGCTGGCCCTGCGCGGGCCATCCGCCCGCTGGGGCACTTAGCCGCGGTGCCCGCGGGGGCCGCAGCCCGCCTGACCCCGGCAGCACTCGGGCTGGTTTCGCCTGCCCCGTCCGGATGCGGCGTTTCCTTTCCCGGCTTTTTCCCAAAATGCGGCTGCCTTCCCGGAGCAGCAGTAACGACAGCGGCAGCACGGAGCGCCCCGTCGGGGAATCGCCAAGCGGCGTGACCCACCCGGCGGCGAACGGGAGGGAGGGGACTGGTTATCCCTGATGGAGCCCAGCGGGCTGCAGGACCCAGGTCCGCAGGTGTCCTGATGGTCTGCTGTAAATGCGCTTGGAGGTGTGCCCTGGGGACTCCTCCTGCCGGGAAGGGCTGCGAGGAGGCGCCGCTCCTCTGCGAGCCGCCCCTGGAGCGCTCTGGCCGCCCGTCGGGCCCAGGCGGCCCGGCCGCAGGCTCGGAAGGCCGGAGGGCCGCGGCCCCGCCGCGAAGCGGAGGCGCCCGACCCGCAGCCCTCTCGGCGGGCGCCCGAGGGAGGGAGCGGAATCGGCGCTGTGCTGCTGTCGCCGCCACTGTTGAGCCGCCCGAGATCAGCGCAAGGCGATGCTACACGGTGGCGCCTGACAGAGGGAATGTTTGTAACTAATGCACCTGGGAGTAACTTCCCAAGGGCCGAGACAGGGTCTCAACCCGAGCTACTTCTGCCTAGAAACGGGGTCATTCTCTCTAGATGGTTTTCAGCCAATCCGTCTTAGCCATCGCACTGCTCGGTCCCCCATCTCGCCATATTGCTGTCCTAAAACTTATTCGCAGACGACCTGTTTAATTGTGAAATTATAACTTGAGAAATAACGTGTTGGTATCGTTCGCCCGCTCGTGCTCTCGCCCGAAGGAGAATGGCGAAAGGTGAGAATGGAAGGAGACAGAGAGGTTCAGGCCTCTCTGAGAGTTGGATCCATTTCCCAAATATCAAACGCTGCACAGAGAAAGGGAAAAAAACTTATTCTACTCCGGTGGTGCTGGTGTTGGGTTGCCTAGGAATCTGCGTTGAGTTAGCAAAGGTGTCCCAGATACTGCTTGCAAAAAGTTAAGAGGACAGCCGAGTCCGCTCTCTGCATGTGGAGCGCTTGTCCCAGCGCGGGTTCACCCTGCGATCATCAGCACTACTGAATAAGTTACAACAACGGCCAGTTTTCACTATCGCTCTCCCAGCCGATGGGAAATGCCATACTCCGCGATGGAGACACTTCCGTGCCTCACTTTCCATCGGAAGCAGTTTTCACCGCCAAACATTTTCAGCTCCTCCAACACTTTATACAGATTAAAGAGTCAGAGGAGAACGGGCAACCGAGCACTCGGATGAGGGGCTCGGATGCTTTCCAAGGTGCAAATATCGCTCATCCCACACCATCAAACCTATGCGGCGCAGTAGGAACGGCGCGGAACCCCCGAGCCCTCCCGGAGAGAGGGGCGGAAAGGCCAACGAGGGAAGGCAGATCTCCGGCCCGGCTCGCCGGGCGGTCGGCATCAGTTGTCCCCGGAGCCCCCGTAACGCCGCGCCGTGGGACCGCTCGGCTCTCGCCGCTGAGGCACACACTTGCGAGAAACGAGTTCTTTAGGACAACTTGGAAAATAGTGCCGCATGCTGCACTGTGAGCCGGGGAAGGGGGGCTCAAGCGATGGCTCTGCCAGGGTTTTGTCTTTTGTGCAAAGGATGAGACTGGCACTGACCGATTTCGCAAGATGCTTAGGGAAGGGAGACCCAAAAAGTCTGAATAGGTACAGCGAGCTCCAAGGCGGTTCCCGCTTGCTTCAGACTCCAGGGCTGCGCGGCGGCAACGTGTCCGCAAGGGCAGCGGTTTCCGCTGTCCACCCCCGCCCGCCCAGAGGGAAGGTGAGGGCCGGGGTCTTCGCAGCCGGCGCTGGCCGGGCGGAGGTATTGCCCCACCGAACCCAAGAGAGATTGATCGTGGCTGCCCACTGGCACAGAGGCACGGCCGCTGAAGGCAGTGCAGGCGTAGCCCGACTCGGCGAGGTTGGTGGCCCGTCGGGCTCCGCTGGGACTGGGAGGGGAGGCAACAGCCGAGACCCTCACACCGCCGCCCCGTTTAAGAACCGGGTAGGGGTGACTGCACTGGGCTACTGTGTGTGCTCCGTGCGTGTGTGTGCGCTGGGGGTGTTGCTCATCCCGCCTCTGCCTTATTGGCTGCAGCGGCGGTGTCGGGGCCCCCCTCCGCCGGAGTCCTCGCTCCCCGCAGCCCCCGGGCTCCCGGAGCGCCTCCCCGCGGGCCCGGGGCTAGAGGTCCCGACTCGGCACCTCCGCACTTGTACCGGGGGGAAAAGGGGGAGGAGGAGGGGGAGGGGAAGGAGGAGGAGGAGGGAGGGAGGAAGGGAGGGGGACGGGGGTGGGAACCCTGTCCAGCAGCACCAGCGGCGGCAGAGTGCTTCTGTGCACTGTGCCGCTCCGCATGGATCGGGGCGCCGGGCTGCCGCCGTGCTGAGCCCCGGGCGGAGCTGCTGCGGGCTCCCGGGGTTCCTTCCTCCTCCCCAGCACCCCCGGTCTTCCTCCTCCTCCTTCTCTCTCCTCCGCCCCCCGCCGCCTGCAGCTCGACTACCACTCCGCGGCTCCCCTAGCCGCGGGCACCCGGCGGCTCCTCCCGGCGGCCGGGGCCGCTCGGTACTCCCGCTGCAACTGGGCAAGGGCTGGCGTGGAGCAGAGGGAGGGAAAAACAGGAAGAGGGGGAAGAGGCAGCAGCCGCCGAGCGCCCCTTGCTCCAGCTAAATCTGTGCTGCCGTGTCCAGGTGCTGGTGTCGCGGACGGACACGGAGCCTCCAGCCCGGCCCGCAGCCGCCTTGTCATGCTACCCAAAGTGGAAACGGAGGCCCTGGGACTCGCCCGGTCGAATGGGGAACAGGGGCAGATGCCGGAAAACATGCAAGGTAAGGGGGGAGACGCAGGGCGCTCCCCCTCCGCGCACGCTCGGGTTTCCCTCGGCAAAGCGTCCCTTCGTCCTGACAAAAAAGTTTGCGGCAGTTGCTTGCGAGCTGCCCCGTCACCGCCCGCTCCGCGCCCTGCCGAGCCCCTGCCTTCGCGGGACAGCTTTCAAGGTGGCTCGAGCGGGTACCGGGGGCCGGGGTGCCAGGGCCGAGGCGACGACAAAGCCCTGCTCAGAAGGTGCAAACGGGGCCGAGAACCTGCCAAGCATCTGGCCGGCGCGAGCCTACCCTAGGGTGCAGACGTCCCGCCGGACGCTGCCCGGCCCCGCTGCAGACCCAGGGGATCTCGGTCTAATCCCCGCTCCGCGCGAAACTGCCTCGAAGTTTATGGCAGGTGGAGGTACGCGTGGAAGTTCTGGCGAGCACCCCGTGTGTCACACACCGTCCCGAAACGGGACCCGAGGGTTCTGTCCCGCGGGTGCGGCGCCCACAGGTACCGTGCAGGTGGCAGCGGCGGTGTCGCGAAACTTCGCAGGACAGAGCTCCGTGGCGGATTTGCGGGGTACCCAGGAAGGCAGAGGGATGCCCGAGCTGGGATGGCGCTGGAAATGTCTATGTCGGGTGGCGGGACCGGGCTGTTCCCGGTGCTGTACTCGGGGCCGGAGCGGTGCGCGGAGGGGGGCGGCGCAGACCCCGCGGAGGGTCGGCTCCCTGCCTTGGAGCCGGCAGCCCGGTATGGCCGCCCCGCCCCGCGCGACTCTCCCGGGGCAGAAACTCCCGTCCCGGCTGCTCTTTAGAAACTGTCCCCTCTCCTCTTGGGAGCCTGCTGGGAAGTAGAGGCAGGGTGGGCAAGGGGTTTCGGAGGTGCTGGGAGCGACCCGACCGCCCCTTTTCTCTCCTGTGGAGGATGCTCCGCGCAAGGGCGCGGCGCTCGGAAAACCCCTGCTTTCCCACTTTTTCCTGCGGGGAGGGCAACTTCACCCCAGCGCCGGACCCTGGAGCCAGAGCAGAGGGGAGGGCCGGGCCCTCCTCCTCCTCCGCCTGCGGCCGCCCCGTGTCCGCCCCACGCCGCTGACAGGAGGCGATGCCCGGCCGTACCGAGGTGGCTCAGGAAACGTTTTGCCGCCAGTGTGACGGCGGGATAATGCTCCCGCTCTCCACGGGAGCTCCCTCGAGCGCCGGGTGCAGCTTCCTTGCCTTGGCAAGCCGGGCGGCCGGGCCGGGGGCTTCGGGCGGAGTCTGACCGCCCCGCTGTCCCCGAACTGTGGCAGCCGCAGAGTTAAAGACAAAGAGGCAACATCCTTAAGCAGTCCAGCGGCGATGCCCGGCGCCTCTCACCGTGTTCAGGAGTCCTCCGCTGCCACAGTGCTTGCCGAACAGGTCGGAGGTTTAGCGGCAGGAAAGAGGAAGGAAACCGGCCCCGCAGTGAGCAGCAGGGTTTCCTCTTAGAAGTAACTGGAGCGGCTGACTGGGCTCCTTGTGAGGGTAGCCCGGCTCGAGTGGGCACGCTTCGGGCTTTCATTCCGCATATTTTAGCCCTCCGTTCCCTCTTGACCGCCGGCTTCTCCCCTCCTTCTCCCCGAGCGGCAGAAACTTCAGGCGGCGCCGGCGTGCAGGTTTCACGCCAGCCCCCGGCAGCGGGGGACGCCGGGTCCGCCGGCCGGGCAGAGCCTGAGCGCATCCCCCGAGCACGGCGGTCCCGGCTCGTGTCTCTCTGCCGACACGTGAACAGCTAAAAAGCGTCTCCCCCGTGGCCGCGGACCTGCTGGCTGCGACAGCCGGGGCTGCCGGCACACAGCGCTTGCCCTGGCCCGCAGGGGTGGCGGTCACCCCGAGACGACGGGCTTGGGAGGCGCGGAGGACGTGGTTTTAACCTGGTTTTATGAGTAACTAGCTTGGATTTCACACGCGGCAAAAGTGCTGGGTCTGTGAGATACAGCTTTAGTCGAGCTAAAAATTTGCGGGCTGATGTTGAAAGAAAACTTTAACGGAAAATAATTACTTTCAATATACAAGTGACAATATTTTCGTTCTGCTGCTTTAAAGCTTGCCCCTGATCATTTTTGGATTTAAATGAATTCTTTGAGTTTGTGATTCCATAAAATAAGGACCAGACTAAAGGCACTCTAAAGTATTTAGAACATAAAACTTAGAAGCTGATGCATTTTATTACACTTGCTAAGTACCATGCAGATTTGCTGATGATGGGAAGTTGCATGTCTCCATGCAATTTGTTTTTTAAAATAAAGCTTTTTTCTCCCTATTTTCAGTGGTGTGCTTGTTTAAGTAAGCTTTATCTCTAGACAAGAAAGTTGCAGAATATTTGAGTTAGTAATGTAAATTTTAATTGAATATGCTATTTCTCCTTTCCCCCAGTGTCTCAGTTTAAAATGGTGAATTACTCTTATGATGAAGACCTTGAAGAGCTGTGTCCAGTCTGTGGAGACAAAGTGTCTGGGTACCATTATGGACTTCTCACCTGTGAAAGCTGCAAGGTTCTGTACTAATCAGTCCATAGAAACACAAGTACAGCAAAAATGTTTCAAATACAAGCAGAAAAAAGGGATAATAAATAAAACAGATGTATAATATTTTGTGTTATTTTTAATATGTTTCTTAATATACTCACATAAAATAATTAACCACCAAAAAGCTTTAGGATGTAGAAGTCTCTTCGAGAGAGACATCTGCACAAATGCAAACAACTTGGACTGTTTTGCATTGTAGTTTTGTCACTGTTTTTTAGTATTTTGCTGTTGTGATGTAGTTCTAGAACAATTTTCATTGCTAACTGTGCTAAATACTGGTTTTAGTTGATTTATATTTCTTTTTCTGGAGGATAAAGTAGGAAGATTATCTTTCATGCAGATCAGTTTTTGAAAAATCTAATGCAGCTTTCTTAAGATTTTTATTTTCATTCCTCAATATTGCAATGTAGATCTCTGCAATTATAATGACCATGCACTTTTTCATGCAAACTCTGTCACTTTGTCACACAAAGTCAAGTTACCAATTAACATATAGAAAGATGAATATACCTGTGTTGGTCTATTGTGCTATAAGGTTTAAATGATTGTGAATTTACGTCAGATTTTTCATGTAAAAATTTTTCAAGGGTTTTCTACAGTTATTTAAGCAGTACACTGTAAGTGAAGCTCCTTTGCCAGAACAATGCAATTTAAAACACTTAGTTGCATGGAAAAATTAACTAAGCCCACTACATTTTCACCAAAAAAAAAAATCAATGAGAAGTGAATGACAAGCACTTACTATGCCTCCTCCAGTATGTCCCACTGGGATGTAAAATAGCCAGAGGTACTCTGTACTACTGTTGTCTTTGCAACTACTTATTTCATGTAAAACTACTTGAAAAGGAAGACTTTAATAATTCTGCAATTTTTTAAGAATACAAAAGGAAGCAGTCAGTGTCACTATTTCTGCCACCGGTGTTAGAAGCTCAGAAGGCTACAACCTCCTTGAAGTCTCACCAAGCTTTGACATAAAGTCTGTAAAACATAGCACTAACACAAGAAAACCTCCTCTGGAATCTGGTGGCTATCTCCTGGGTTCAGCTGGCTAATTTAAAATAAACTGTGTAACTTTGTAAGTGCTTGAATGGCTTCTGAAAATTATGTTACAATGATTTCCATAAAATGCTGAATGAAACACACATTCAAGCAAAACAGGCTAATTTTTGTGTCTATCATACAGGGATTCTTTAAGCGAACAGTCCAGAATAACAAAAGGTACACATGTATAGAAAATCAGAACTGCCAGATTGACAAAACACAGCGAAAACGATGTCCTTACTGTCGATTTCAAAAATGTCTAAGTGTTGGAATGAAATTGGAAGGTAAGAGCTATAGTCTTGTTGATATCTTCAACTATACTATAAAATTGTAGGATAAGATGCTAATGCATTGTATTTTATATTAAAAAGTTATATAGTTATGGCTTTGAAATGTTAATAAAAGGTTAATTTGTATGGTCAGTGAAATTGTTGCTTTATTAAAAAAAATCTAATAAGTAAATGGTAGATCACTACCATTTAGGAAGCAGTCAAAACCATAATCCATTTTGTCATGTAAGTATATAGTTTGATATTTCAGGCTTTTAAAGTTTGTGAATTCATGGATGTAGATTGAATAGTTTTGCATCTTTTAAAAAAGACTTCATTTAGATTAAATATAAAACAACTGTCCAGATTAGAAAAAAAATTATTCATTTGCCATGGAGAGTGATCTGATTTTATTTGTATTTTATCTAGGGTTGGGTTGTTTTGGTTTTTTTACAAATGTTCTTCTGACAACAAGGCAGAACACAAAGAAACATAAAATAAGGGTTTTTCTCACACTGACTCGCCTTTGAGATTAAGGAACCAAATAATCTCTAAAGTTGTGTCCTATATTTTTGTGATGCTACACCTGCAAAGCTATTGCGATTGAGAGAGGATAAGGCATTTTGAAGTACACTTTTTGACTTCATTTCACTTTCTCATCTACAGAGAACAATGAAAAGTGTACAATACCCTTTGAGAGAACTGAATGCAAAAATATCATCAACGTGAATTTGTGAATCATGCATGGTTCATTCTAACTTTGATATATAAAATGTTAAAATTCAGATTTCACAGCAGATGACATTTTTCCTTGACCAAGGACAATCTCTTAAATTCCTTACTGCTACAACTGTATGAAATTACATTCACCCGAGATGCTTAACCAGAAAAAAATCAGGCCGAGGAGGAAAACTGAAAGCCATGAAGGGAATCAGGCTCTGGCAAAGGGAAGCTGTTGATATAGCTGAAGATAAACAGAAAAATCAGCCTCCTGCAGTTTGATTGATTCAATAGTGTTGTATTTGCCCACAAGACTGAACTAGCACTGACACACTGCACTAAACATCCTGAACCATTGCATGTGCTTCCAAATTCAAATAGTACAATTTCAGGACATGTGGAATCCTTTTGTCATTGTTGGCATTAAGAAGAAGGATAAAATACATTTGTCTACTGCTACTTTTAACTCCTCTCACTTGCTGACAATGATACAAGACAAAACTTTGTCTTCTGTCATTGCACAAAGTTCACCTTAAATTTAAGTGGGATGTATACAAAAGCACTTGCTAATCCAATTTGGCTCACAGTTTTTAATTGCAGAGTACCAGTGAGGATACTGTGTATACAGATTTTAAATTAATTACATTTACTAGTGATAAAATTAATTTAATGCATTTTGCCGAAAGTCAACATTCAGCAGTAATATTGGCAGCTCATTTTTCCTACAAATTCAAGCAAAACACCTGTAGTTTTAAAGGTACTAGAAAATGTACTTTAGCTTTCTTATCTACACATTCATACAACTTCTTTTCCCCTGTTTAGAAAATTGGAAGAACATGTGTTCTCTTAATTGTAAATACTTGTGACATTTATATGTGTATTTCCCTGATAGTGATGTATATAGCCTTAAAAGTCGAGTTCATAAATTACCATGGACCAAAAAAATCATTAAACGTTAAAGTCCTTATGTGATAAGGTACAGTATTATGCGTATCTAGCATTCATAATAAATTTTTAATGTCCTACTAATCCCTAAGATAAAAAGCTCAAGAACTTAACCTCCAGCAATCTCAGCAGTCTCAACATGTCACCAGGCTGTCAAAGGTTCCTCTTTCAATCTAACTGCCGTTGGGCAAGGTGGGCTTGGTGAAAGCTCCTCACTAGTCCATCACATATATCCCATGGTGACAGACACTGCGGTGACAGAGACCACCAGTATGACTCCCAAGGCAGCTGTTGAGTAGGATTTGTTTTAATTATTTCTAATTCCAGAGATATTATAAGCCAGAACAGTGTCAATAGTTTCTGTTTCACTTCTATCTTCCACGTAGAAGGCAGCAAGCTGACAGCTTTCTCTCTGCACATTCCAACTGCAGCTAAACATTTTCATAGAGCTCAGCTAACTAGAAATCTCAAAGTTTTACACCAACCTGGACAGAATCATCAAAAGGAAATGTTTCCTTTTTGCCAAGAGAAATGTATTCCTCTTTGTGACTACTGAACATTTCACAATTTACATTTCAGATGTTTTGCTGCGGTGGAAGGCAGTAATGGAATGATTATAATGAGACAATGTGGTCTGCTGGATACGTCTCAGACAAATTCTGGACTTCAGCCCTTGTTTCTTAATGACATAGTAGCTTGATATAAACCCAAATGTACATTGAGATTTCCACATGATCCCATAGCAGGTGTGAAATTCCTGTAGCCATCCATTGTGTTTGTCCCTGTGTCCTAATCAATGTACAGAGAAGTCCCTCTTTGTTAGTAATATATGCATGTGACATTTAAATCACTAGAAAAAAGTGACATTTGTTAAGACAAAATAAATCCTTTTCCTTAGGAATAAAAGTGCAACTCTGAATTTGGAAAAATAATAAAAAAAAAAAAAGAGTCAATTTTTTACATTTCTGCTCCTTCTAATATATGTTTGATTACAAATGTTGATTCCAAGTGTTAGTAATGATTTACTCTCCTTTCCCCTGACAGCTGTGCGAGCTGACCGAATGCGTGGCGGTCGAAACAAGTTTGGACCAATGTACAAGAGAGACAGGGCATTGAAGCAGCAGAAGAAAGCTCTTATCCGAGCAAATGGACTGAAACTGGAAGCCATGACTCAGGTGATCCAAGCAATGCCAACCGACCTGACAATATCCTCTGCAATCCAGAACATCCATTCAGCTTCTAAAGGCCTACCTCTGAACCATACTGCCTTGCCTCCTACAGACTATGACAGGAGTCCCTTTGTGACCTCTCCGATCAGCATGACAATGCCACCCCACGGCAGTTTGCAAGGCTACCAAACCTACGGCCATTTTCCAAGCCGTGCTATCAAGTCCGAGTACCCTGACCCTTACACTAGCTCACCAGAGTCAATAATGGGCTACTCATACATGGATAGTTACCAAACAAGCTCACCAGCAAGTATCCCACATCTGATATTGGAACTCCTGAAATGTGAGCCTGATGAGCCACAAGTCCAAGCTAAAATCATGGCATATCTGCAGCAAGAGCAAGCCAACAGAAGCAAACATGAGAAGCTCAACACTTTCGGGCTTATGTGTAAAATGGCTGACCAAACCCTCTTCTCCATTGTTGAGTGGGCAAGGAGTAGCATCTTCTTTAGAGAACTTAAGGTAGGTAATAATTTTACATTATATTATCATTCTGTCAAGAAAAAAATACTATTTCTTACAATCTTGTACTTCAAGCCCGAAAGGATGGGTTTTGTTTTCTCACCCCTAAGCATCTCATTCTTTACTTATTTGGCTTGAATTAGGCAGACTATTAGAAGGGGAAACTTGCCGCTGACTTCCACCTGAGCCTGTAATTAGCTGTAGCAAAGATATTTGATATTCAGTTCAGCTTTTCTGTACTTCAGTATTTATCACAACTACTGGTAACATCCATAGGGCCTCACATAATCCTACTCCTTCCCTGTCAGCATCACTCACTATCTGGCTTGTACTCAGAGTTGTAAGCACACCTGTTCCACCATTCCACATTCAGTTGTGCAATTTTTTCATTACCTTATTTAACATATGGGGGAATGCCATTTCTGTCCACCTCTATTCACACTTTATATAAGTCCATATTTGGAATATTCAGTTTCTCAATGGGATATTATTTTATGCATTGCCATGTTTCTAATTAACCATGCAGGCTGAAACCTAAGCAAGATATACATGGAACAGAAAGCAGTGAGGAAGTAGATACCTCAAGGACTCCTTCTGGTTCTCATCACCACTGATACATGGGGGATTCCTTTAGTCTAGGCTGCTAAAATGATCTTATTTTTGCTGGAGCACCCAGGAAATCCTCATGCACAGCTTTCTGGTGGACAGAAATTCACCCATTTACATTTTTCAGACTTATTATTACAGCAGCTTTGTGGTCTGTTATGAGCAGGTCTGAAAAGTCAAGACTGAAATTTTAAGCCAGAAATTTGAGATCAGACAATAGGTATGAACTACAGTTTTTAACCACTGTCATGATACAAAAATCAGCTCTGGAAAGAATAATCTTCAGTCTCAAAAAAACCCTCAAGATAGTGAACTCAACTTACATCTGAGTTTCCCTGTTACATTGCTAGTTACTGTTCCTGTCTGCTACAGAGAGATGTTTTTGCCATGAGTATTTGCTACTGAAATCTAAAGTTTTGTGACTGCCTGTAATTTCTGACTACTTTCAAACTAAGAGAAAATAACTCAGCTTCCAAATATAACAACTACTGTAGGATTTCACTGAGAATTGAATCTACATGAGTCAAGGGCACAAAAGGGAGATCCATTGAAAAGCTGCACTCAGAGTGCTTGCCACAACAGCATGAAAAGAAAGCTGTATTTTTTATTTTTTTTTTGTAAGAATGATTGCAGGAATCATTGAAAGCTCAGTCTATTCAAAGAGAAAGAAAAGAGGAAGTTTACTTAGAGAAGAAAACCAAATTGCATTAAAGAGAGTAAAAGACTGTCACATGTTTGCTATCTCAGTTGTATACAATTTTGTAGTCAGCTATAAGCCATGCTACCCATTTTAAATAATTTAAAAGTTGAAACTGAGAACATGTTATATTTCCAATAGACTATGTGGCAAATATTTGAGACCAGATCTTTCTATCCATACAATGGGGAGTATTTTAGTCTAGAGTAAGGTACTCTAGAGTTAAAAGTGACTGTCTTGTACATACCTTTCAGTGTACCAACTTTTAAGTTACAATCTGCCCTAAAATTCCATTTATGATTAAAGTAACAAATTTTATAAGCATTCAACATGCTATACTGGGAATAGTTTTAAATATGGCTTTCTCCTCCAACTTCAGCCTGGATTATGCTCTTCAACCAACCTATGTTTACTAGTATGAACACAAAAGATTCAGAAATTTATGAAAATGCTGATCAGTTTCTCCTGGTTCTGGATGTATTATACATTACCATGTACACACAGGCTTCAGTAAATACACAAAATCTAAAAATTTGCTACATAGAGCCTTTGGCTCACAAACTGATTTTTGCACATTTGTAGAAGGCATTGCTTTCACCTTAGTGTTTGTACCCTTTTTATCTTGGAAGCTTCGAGGTTAGATAATTTCATACCTTCTGTCATATCCAGATTATTTTTTTTTAGCTGGACAAGATCAACAAAATTGCATAGCATGCCAGAACAATAACAACTCATTAAGATATCCATCCACATCCAAAATTTAGGGACCAGACTATAGACAATGCTAAGAACTTTAAGCTTTTCAGTTTCAAAAGCAGACCCTACTTTTTTAACAGCACTGAGTAACAATATCTCTCTTTCCAGTTGAGAGGAAAAGAACAATATTAAACAAAATATTTCCAAACCTTTCTTGAATGCAGTTCTCTTCTATCCATCCACGATTTCAGGTTCTTCTGTCAAGGTAGCAAAAGCAGCTATTTCAGATTGCTCCACAGGACGTGAATACCTGTGGGAGAGGGTAAAAAGAAAAAGCC
This sequence comes from Hypocryptadius cinnamomeus, assembly GCA_013400635.1. NCBI lineage: Eukaryota > Metazoa > Chordata > Aves > Passeriformes > Zosteropidae > Hypocryptadius > Hypocryptadius cinnamomeus. The sequence goes on along the minus strand of VYZP01079762.1, from coordinate 51,834 downwards.
ACCTAAGACTATAACATATTTTAAATGCAGAAGGAAGGGGAGGCAATTGTGATAAAGATGCAATTAGATTTTCAGAACAGCTAACTTTGTTCCCTATCTAGTCACAGCTGAGAAGTATGTATTTGCTCAAAAAGATATTTTACTCTTATTCCTACCTGTCTAAACAACTGAATATTGAGATGTCTTTCAGATAAGACAGGTGCATCAGCAGATTTCTGGGACTAAAAATTTAAATTACTCAAATAATTAGACAGTACAAAATTGTAAATGTGGTTTGTATGCAATTCATCTTGGCTTTGTCATGATGGGCAATGCCTCACACAACTGCCTGTTAGTTACTAGGAGCATATCTACAATTATTTACTGTATCTTTTCATTATAAATTTTGTCTTACACCTTCATCTCTTCAATTAATATAAAGGAGCAATCATTTTCCTTTCTGCTAAATGTAGAGATTTGTAGTTAGCAGAATTCAGGATATGATAAAAAATGCTGCCCCAGTCCATCAGTGGTTTAGGCCACATTTACCCTAGATATAATAATGAAAACCCACCACTGAGCTACACCTTTTAAGTTTCCCTTATTTCTTTCCTTTTGACTGCAATTTGGTTTTTTTAAAGAAATCTCAAATGAAAAAAAATCTGGTTTAAAACTTTGCTTTCTGAAGCTTTCACCAGTTTAAGCTTATCACAATCTTCTCACTAGCTGATCTACAAATTTTCTTTGTCTCTTTTGGAATATGTTACAATTTGAGGACATAAAAGGGAAAAATATGGACTGCATAGAACTACCCACAGCATGCACTGCATTTGAATATCACCTGTGTATCGATTTGAGTATGTAATTTAAGGGTAATTTTCACACTTGCTGAGGAGCAGATCCTCTCATCTTCATGCAGGATATCAGAAACTAATGGAAAAATTAAAGAAGCCAACAGGATTAATAATAATGTCAGAGTAAGATCCAAAGCAGCCAACTGCAATCCAGTAAATTTGAATTTAACACCTGCTAAAATCTCAAACATCCCTACATGTCTTGTGAAGTCAGAATACTTTGTAAGGAATAATTAGGCCATAAATTCTGGGGGTTGATGTTACATATTACTTTTTTGTTCATAATGAGATATATTTCTGTTTGGTTCTTTATACACAGATGAAATAATACAGAGGTTACATCCCAAGAGACTTGGGATAATAGTAATAGTAATAATAGTAATAGTAATTGTATTAGTAATAGTAATAGTAGTAGTAATAGTAATAGTAAAGAAGGCCTTTGTTTGCCATTCTGGAGTTGTTGAAAGCTCAGTAAATATAAAAGTAAGATATATCCATCTTATCCTCAGCTAAGAAAACTCAAGAATGCCCTGGGGATGCTAGATTTGTTGCCAGCTGTCTTAGTCAGGTGAAAGGTCTTTGTACAAAGCAAAAAAGAAAATATTGCAAGAGTTTCTGGAGTCCAAAGGCTGCCTGGCCCCAAGGAATGATGCAGACAGCTTCTCTGGACTGGTCTTTCCTCATCAGCCCACATCAGGGAAAATTCAAAGACTGCTTCCAGAGCTAACTATTATTGAACCCATAAAAGAAAGCAGTCTCTGCCTGGAGCAGGAGAAACACAGGACCTACATTGAAAAACAGTCCTCAGGATACTTTCTTCTGGCTGAAGATCAGAAAAAATCAACTGAATGTTAATAGTTACAAAAGGCACTAAAAGAATGGTGACTCACAAAAAAAAACTACCTTTCCTTATTTGGCTATTTTAGTGAGGATGTCATAGGTCAAAGTACCATGTGAGCACAAACCTTGTAGTGAATGATTGCAGGAAGAACCAGTGCACTTCATGGTAAAGAAGCTCATCCTACAATTATTCACTGAGTTTGCAAATTTAGACCATTCACTGATGTCAGACTGCATCAGTCCCAAACCAGATTTCTTGCTCTAAGTGTAAATTTGCTCATGCTTACATTAGCTGTAGCCTTCAAACAAACAGTGGTTTAGTTTTTTGGTTTTGTTGAACCCTGTGTATAGAACTCGTGCTGTACATGGCATCACAGATATTTTAGCAGCTCATAAACTAACAAAGGTCTAGCTTTGTGTTACATATTTCCCGGAAGTGAAACTATATTATCAGAGTTTCAACTGGTTTCTGTAAGTGCAAACTTAATGTGAATAGGATTAACAGACCTCCTAGAGGCTCTTAATTTCTCCTGTGAAATTAATTTAGATAGATGTAATAATACTTATATACCAGCTTTAATTTCAAATTTCAGTCCATATGTAGTTGAGTATCAAGGAATGCATAGAAAGTAAGGAATTATTCAACAAAAATCCAATAATTAAATTGAATTAGCACAGAACAGCAAAAAATAGTTTTGGGTTCTGCCGGGGTTGTGTTTTTTGAGAAAAAGATCAGCACTGAAATACCTTAAAAATTTTCAGGATGATGAAAAGTTGATATATTATTAAGACTTGAGTAATCAAGTGCAATGTGATAACTTGAAGTGCTTTTGGACTTTGTAGTGTGTGTTTATCAGGACAGGAAATGCAACTCCCATAGCTGATGAAATAAAATTTCTGCAGTGTTCTTTCAGTCACGGAAGCTGCCAGAAACTGAGGTGCAGGAATACACTTGATACCAGTAATCAGATTAGTTAATATGTTGTCATGTGTAACTGCTGATTTTTAGTCTGGCTTCAGTGTATCTGGATCTAAGAAAAACATTCCTCAAACACTTAAAAATGCAGAGGAACACATTGTTAGAATAAACCTCACGATGATCTGGCTCTTCTCTGGAAAAAGGCAAATTAAACACTGTATTTCAGCATGAGGCCATGTGATTTTGCAGCCTTTCTAAACAGTTTGTTCAGTGCTGGCACGTTTTTTAGGCATAAAGAGAAAGATTACATTCTTTTATGCCCTTCCATGCCAGAGCTGGTACTTTAGTTTCACTCTGGTGTAGGATGTTACCACCCCTGACAGCATGAGACTGAGTTTAGTCTCTCTGGATTCAGTAATTTTCTATCTAATACCCAGTTAAGCATCATGCTGTGACTAAGAACCATGTTCCATGCAGGTGTTTTTGGAAGCACTGCCACTGCCCCCAGCCAAGTTACCGTGAACAGCCGTGGTGCAGTAACAAAGTTTTGTTACTTACTGAGGAAATTTGAGCAAGTAACAATCCAAAAAGCTGCCAGCCCCTAAGCAGAGATGTAATAGCCCGACATATGGACACAACGAAATTACATAGCTACAGCCACTCCTGCTACAAATCCTGAAGCAGACACTGAGTTAATCTGAGTTTGAGGTATTGGTTACACAAAACAGAAGTTTAATATTACAGTTTAATTGTTTTCCTTCAAAATGTAAGCTTCCAATTTAAGTTTGACAATTGCCAGCAGTGACATAGAAAGATTACTTGGGTGTGTTAGCAAATGTATATCACGTTGCTGTAGGGTGAGATGAAAAACCAGTGCTCTTTAGATCTTGCATGCTGAGTAGTCCAAAGGGATGTTAAAGTTAACTCCAACAATAACTCCTGTACTAAGAAACTATCAGGGAATGCTCAGCCATGTTGACAGCCTGTTGTATTTTCAGACAATTTTTTTAGCTGTTACTTTCTGCTGTGAAGGCCTGATCATTTTGCCAAATGATGGAGAGCTTTACACGTTGAAAATTAAACAATTCCAGTCTCTTGGAAAAATCAGATATATTGCCTGATTTCACTTAGTAAGGTCACATTTTTATTGTCAGAATGACAGAGCTTCACTTGCAAAGATTTTCCAAGTTTTTGCCCAAAAAGCAAATCCCAAAAAGAGCTGGTTTTTCATCTGCAAATTACGATATTTCATATAACCAGACTGTAGATCTTAGAGCAGGAAGAGAACTTGTTCCATTCCAGTCCAGAGTTTTTGTATGCTATCTGTGTCATTCAGAACCAGCACTTGTATACAATACCTGTATCATATTTCTGATCTATGGGATGGCTCCCAGTTACAGTGGAAGTTTGCCTCTATACATTTATCAAAGGTGGTCAGATTTAAGGATGTTCTTCTGTCAACCTGTAGCCTTTAGGATCACCTGCAGCAAGGATGAAATCCCAGCCATACTGAAGTCACTTACAGACTTCCTATTAAGCCCTGCTGAAGCTGCTCTTCTACATAGCCATATGAAAGCCTTGTAGACATACAACATCTGAACAAGACATACCTAGGAAAGCGAGAAACTGTGCAGTTGCTCACCATGAACGTTATTGGTGCTGCCTCTAGTAGCACCACAAATATGTTTTCCACAGCACTCAGTCATCAGACTCATTATTGGAGAGAAGGCCTAGAGCTGAGAGCTTTCAAACTGTGCTGCAAATCATAGGATCACGCAGAACAGGCTGGACACCTTATTCAGCTCTATAAGCACAGGAACATCCTAAAGGACTTAGGTATTTTCCATTCCAGCACAGTTTTATTCAGAGCTAATGTCGGCTAAATCACAACACACCATCTTAGCCCATTACAAAATGGGTTTGAAACGTTTGCTCTCCACGTGCCACAGAAACCGCCGGGCACGGCAGCACCATCGCCTCAGCCTCGCTGAGGGGCAGAGGCCGCCATTCCCCCACAGGAGTATCCCACCCCACCTCCCTCACAGAGAACCTTGGGAGCCAAGGACATGGCAGGATTGGAAGGGACGAGACAAGGACACGTACCGGCAGTGAGGGAGCCCGGGGCCTTGCATGGAGCTTGAATGGCGCCGTGGGTGGGGGCCAGGTGGGGCCATGAGGGGTGTTGGGGCTGGCAGGTGAGGGAAGGGCTGTCCCCAGCGCAGGCATCAGCAAGTAACATGGGAGAAAAGCGGGGAAAAGCGGCTAACTCGAGCCACGGCTCTGCTCCTCTGAGGCTGCCTCTGGACCGAGTGAAGGGGTCGGGGCTGGCAGCCCGAGGTGCCGCCCGCAGCCCTGCTCTCCAGCGCCGCCGCAGCGCGGGCAGGGCCGGGCCGGGCGTGTGGCGGGGTCCGTGCCCAGCCCCGGGCTCCAGCCTCGAGGGGCTGAGGGGCTCCAGCGGCCCTCCCAGGCAAGGGGCGCCTCACTTCCCTGCGTCCCCCCTCGAGCGGCTGCGGCGGGCACCGTGCCCTTGGCCAGCCCAGCCAGGGGCTCCTGTGTGCCGCGGGGACAGGACACGGGCGGCGGCCGGCAGCCGCGGGTGCCAGGTGCTCTCCCTCACCTCAGCTGTCCGCGCCTGACTGCGCGGCCGCATCCAGGCACGGGGAGAGCCTTTCTGCCGAAAGGTGAACCACCAGATAGTTCTGCTCTAACATCTCCCCAAATCCAACTGCTGTCAAGAAAGTTGAAAGGCACGCATCAAATGTTCCCCTAAAATGTTATTTGCCATTTTGAAATAGGGACTGAAAGTTGTTGCTACTGGCATCACTACAGGCACATTTTCAGTGCAACCGCAGAAGAAACAAAAGGGCAGATTTAAGGAGGAATGAAGAAAAACTAAGAAAGTGATGGAATATGGTGCAGGTGGGAAAGTGAAGATGTAATTTTCTGGAGATATTCTCAGTGTCTTTTTTCCACTTCTGTAACCTGTGGAATTTCAGTTATAGTGGTTAGGAAAACATCAGGGTAGTCTGGAAAAAAAAATTTAACACTGTGTCTTAGAAACACCCCACTCATTAAAGCAACCATTACTGACAAAAAAGGATAAATTAGTAAAATAAAATACCAAGTAACCTACCAAATAAAACACTGCAGTGAAAAAAAAGAAATTCCATTTTGTCTGATTCTAGAGTTTTCTGTCATACTCACCATTTGGAGAGGGAAAGATACTAAAATCAGTGTTCGGAAATTCAGAAATAGAAAAATGCTTTTTACATCTAAATACAGCTCTTGCATTTGTTGAAAGAAAAGTTACTTTGATTTTTGTTGCTAAATAAAATCTTGGATCAAGTAAAATTAATTTTAAAAAATTAGTTAAGGCAACAATAAACACAGGAAATATACATGAATAAAGTGTTCTAAAAGTCAGGCAACTCTTTTTAAGACTATAAATATCACCTAAGCAAGGCCACTATAATTAGCAAAGGGTGAACAAAAGAAGACATCCAGAAATAGATGGGGAGGAGGGAGGCTGGGAGGGTGAAATGTCTTGGTTAATCTTATTTGAGTGTTCTTTCCATAGCATAGGAAATGGTTCCAGCTAGCTCATGAGTTCTATTGGTATTAACTGATTTTAAAAGGACATTTCCATGTTGTCTCTATGCCAAGGAAATTCTTTTACTGGCATGTTTGCTGAGTACAGGAAACATCACTCTGACTAAGTGACACTGAATGTGAAGAAGAATTGTATCTTTATTCTGGTGTTACAGTCAACACCATCTCTTTGTTTCATCTGGATACCTTTTGGTATTTATTGGGGAATGCTTACTGCAGTCTCCCAGTTTGTCCTGAGTAATGAGCACACTGGTGGTGCTGAGTCATAATCCCTCACCACTCAAGAAGCAGCTTTCTGCATCTCTTAGGCAACTGATTAGTCTGAGGGATGATCCAGCACTTCAGGGGAGGCAGAGACAGGGCTGTCTGGTCACAAGTTCATCTGCTTCATCCTTCTTCAAGGTATGGGCAGAAAAGACTAACAGTGATGGGAACCTTCCTCATCTCCATGCTATGGCCAGAATTCGCTGTGCAAGGAAATAAATATGTACCTATTACTGCTTGCTCGCCTAAATAGAGAACTGAACAAATCAGCCTTGTAGATAGAATTTTTCAGTGTAAGTCAGTGCTTATGGACCCAGTCTTGTACTGCATATCAGAAAAAGCTTTACTGTAACCATTGAGAGTTTTGTCCAAGTAGGAAGTGCAAGATCTTGAATACTGTATTTCCATTTTCACTCATAGCATTTGCCAGTTTTCTGTTTTCTTCTGTAAAGCTACCCGTGTCAAGCATTTAAGTTTCATTTGCCACATTACTTCTGAATTCCTTATTTGTTATCTACTTTATCTTCTTTTCCTTTCTCTTTCTTGGGAATTGTGCTAGTGCCACGGCCACTACATAGGCATCAGTAACTGCAATTATTTGTGGCTTTGGGCTCCACTGATGTTTTGCTTCAATCAGTCAGTGGTTTCAGTGACAAGCCCTCAAAATCTTTGTGCACCGTTTCTGGAAAAGGTGGAAGTATTTGTGAAAAAGTTTCATGTGGATCATAAAGGCCAGCAGTCATCATATTGATATTTCTAGAGCTCAGTAAAAATCACATTAAAACTACAAAGTTATTTAATTCTAAGTATGAACTTTCCTTCATGTAACAGCTAAAACATGAAAGAATAACAGGTGCCAATTGCCCAAAGTTTCTGTTTCTGCTCGTTTGTCTGTGCAGTGGTTTTAGGGCAAAAGCAACCCTGTCCTTAGAACTGTGGGAGATGGCAGGGATGTATTAGACTGGCTGTTAGGAGACATGAGACTAAATTAGGTGGTGCAAATAACCTGATGTGCAAGTGGAAGCCAAAACTAATGTGTAGCTCATACCCAGGTCATTATAGCATAAAATGGTTTCAGTTTCTTTTTTGACAACTCCACAGTCACTGATGTACCTTTTATCTACACATGGAGAGAAGAGCAGGACATAGAAAGCCAACTGTTCACAAACAAATTCTACTTAGCATTGTTTGGGTCAGTACATATCATACTCATGAAAAACAAGAACAGGCAATTTTCTGCATCTGAGGCCAAGATGTGGCTTGTCCTAACACAATTTGGAATATTTGCCATATTGCTAAGATTTTACCTAGAATTTCAAGTTTTGAGAAATCCAAAATTGCTGTAAGAAGTAGCACAGCCTTTCTGATGGCAGGACTTGGAAAATAATGGTTCTTGCTTATAGAACAGTGAATAAACAACAAGAATATTAACAACAGCAACAATAGTAACAACTTTAAGTAGAAAGAAACACATGACAATTTCTTTACATTGTCCATGGCTTGGACCCATAATTTACAAGATAGGTTCTCATTTGGCAAGTGTGGTCAAGGACAATTCTGTTTCCTGACTAGGAATGAACTTGCAGGGAGAGTGTTCCCACTAGGAAGGGTTAGACCTCAAAGTGTGTATTTACATGAGTAGCTCATTTGGTAAAGTTGAACCACATTTATTTTTAATTTGCATGCCTCTCCTTTAAGTCATACCCTTCTCCTCTTGACTTCAGTGGGATCTCCACATGTTTTGCCTTTGATTCCGCTGCATGCTGGCAACTCTAATTAGTGTTAACAGGAGTTCAGTGGAATTTCTTGCTCTCTTTTCTCTGTAAAAGAGTTTACAGATCAGGAGTTGGAGCTTTATCAAACTGGTACATGGTGCCTACCAAGAATGTACCTTCTTTTCTTCTTTTTCCCAGCCAAAGTGGAATTTAACCTTTTTCTAACAATGGTGGTGTAACTATGAGAAAAATGACATTAATCATTCTGACAAGCTCCCCTTAGTTTTGAAAAAATTGCTTCATATTGGCTTTGATATTTTTAACAGGTGTAATTTCAGCTAGTTAACAGAGCCTTACTGTTTCAATTGCTATCATAGTAAATTGGTGCAGTAAATACGAGTTAGAACAGCTCAATTCTCTGGGGCTAGAGCCTGCAATTCAAACTAAACTTCAGTCTGTTCTGCCCTACAGAAACTGTTTTGAACCCCAGAGGTATTTTGTATATGGACACTATGCTACCTATTGAGCAAGACTGGGAGAATCCAGTCCTTTTTTGCAATGCTGCTGGTTTCATTAAGAATAAACACCCCCCAGCAAACCCTTGCCATCAAACATCGCATCTTGAAAACAGAAATGCTGTTCCATTTTGAGATTTTACTCTGAGACATTCATAGCCATGTGTATGGACAGACACAATGAACAGGAGCCACTTTTCTCCTTCTTCCTAAGAACTGCTGCATGTGGCTTTCTGTGCTCACATAATCCTCCTTCCAATATTTCAAAAGACACAGACCTTCCCAGCATGATGATAAAGTTTTCCTGTGTTCCAATAATAAAAGTTGAATGTACCAGTAATTTCCAGTTCCTCTGTGGCTGGGCAGCCTGTGAAGACTAAATCAGAAGTGGCCAACCTGCAATATGAGTGTGGGAGTCGGAAACAGATGTTCAGTGGACAATACAATTTGTTGTCACTGTCGATACTATATGGCACTTTTCCCAACAGAAATTGTCTGTAGTTGGAAAGGAATGTAAGGAATGATTCATGTCCCAAATTATTATTATTTGTTATATTACTGTTGATGTTAAATACTCCTTGCTTTATTTTGTTTCAAATGCGTGAATCAGAGAGGCATATCCACTCAAAAATACAATTAGCTGGGCTTGTAGCATGCCTGTACTATGTAAACCAATTATTTTAAGGCTTTTTTCCTCAAGACAACATATTCTGTTATATTATAACCAAGAGTCAAATTCTCTCCTTTAGAATCAGCATAATTTAAGCTTCAGTTTTATAAAATAGCTCAGCAGCTATTTACACAAAAAGCACATGGTAGGTGGTAAATGAGACAAATTATTTCATGTGAATCTGAATGTGTATCTATAAAAATTAAAATTTATTATATCCATATAATAGTATTTTTATACACATAATAACATTTACAGTAGTTTATGTCTTGGAAATTCTAATAGGCCATTTGGGCATTCAAAACAGATCAAACACTCAAATGAGCAAAACCCTCTATTAGCATATGATGGTAGCATATGATGCCTAGCCTTGATTTCCAGATTTCATGAATATTACAAAAGCAGATGCACTAGATCATACTTACTGTAAAAGGAAATGGATTGGGTTAGGTGCTTTTGAAATTAAATATTAATTTTTTCAGGGATACATCAAATATATTAAAAAATGCAGAAAGCCTAAGTGAAACCAAAACTAAATAAAAATTAATATATTCAGTAGAAGTGTAAAAGAGCTAAAGATCTGACTGCCAGAAAATTTGGTTATAACACCTATATTTTACACAAAAAGTAACACTAGGTATTTTCAAAAACTAAGACACCTGGAATTTGACTTGGAGTTCAGTGAAACTGGTGACAAAAGTGACCTGTAATTGCTGACTGTTTTGTCTCTGACAGACTTTCTTTAGAGATATTAAAAAGAAGAAAATGTGTGTTTAATCATATGGCCTGAACAAAAGCAAAAGATTGTAGCACTATAAAATCAAACAGTTGTCTTATTTTTACAAATGCATGTGGCAACACTTCACAGTAATCTTTCTGTAATACTAATTTTGTATTTGTGTTTACTGTTGCAGCATTCTGCAACAGAGTGGTTTGCTGCTGTACATCAGGTTTTAGTCAACGGGAAACATGAAATGATTTTCAGCTGTGTGTTTCTTTGTAACTGCTGCACGATTTAGCCTCAAAACCTATCCATTGTCCAACTTTTTTAATGCTTTTAGATGTAGTGAATTTAGATAGATTTCCATAGTGGAACACCAGGTGATTTTGAGAAAGAGCTTGAACATTGCAAAATTTTCCAAGTCTGCATGAGATGAAGCAGGAAGAAATAGCTGATAAGGTAACACTTAGCACACTTGTAATCAATGTGCTGAAATTCTCTGTATGTCTGTATATTTTTATATACATTCATGGGTTAAATGGAGTTTTTCATCAAGTAGATGTTGGCAAGTGCCAAAGTGATTTAGGATTAGAATGGGATTTGGGCTGATTTAGCTACAGTTGTATTTCTCATTTCATCATCATGCCAGGGATACTGTGACAGTTGTGGATTTTCTTTAATTTATGAAATAGACAAAATTAAATATCCATACCAGACATACCATTAGGTTACAGGGAGTGAAAGAGAAACACTGCATTAGGCCTTACTCTTTTGTCTGCACCCAGCAGAGGGTCCTGAATGTACGAAACAGCTGGGAAACTTCCTATGTAGCACACAGCTTGAAAAATGAATTCAAGATTTTTTTTGAAAATGAATCTGATTTGGTTTATTTCAAGTGACTGTTATTCTGATTCTGTAGTATATCTCTTTGTAAAATATTAATAGGTACAGAAGTGTGCTATCTGGGTCTATCACATCATTTTTCATACTAACTCTACTCTCATTTTTACCGTCATGAGAGCCGAATCCCAATAAATGTTTGAACTTTGAACACTTTTTATTGCAATACTAGAGACATCATTGCTCATACAAAGTTTTAGTACTACTTAAAATTTCAAAAATTACTTGATTAAAATAGACCTGTTTACAAAAGTGACTAATCCACCCTTTTCAATCATGATGCATTTTTTTTGTTAATTTTCATCTGCTGAATGACACTTTGCCATCTCTCCTTGTCAATTTAATTATCTTTTTTGAAAAAGAGGGGCTTCAGAAGGAGACAAATGTCGATGTTCAGGTTACAGGAAAGATTTCCAAAGACATGAGAGAAAAAGAGATTACTGAAATTAGCAGCAGTGTGTCTTGCCTGCTAGTGAGCGGAGCAGCACTGGGAGGAGAGGAAACCCTTGGCCACCGCATAGCATGGCTGTGTACACCAGAGTTACTTAGAGTGCTCTGAATCTCATCTTTTGATCTCGGGCGATATTTTTCTCTGTTATGTCACAGAGGTCACCTGGCTCATGTGTGACAAACTGCCTGCATAAGTCACAGTGCCAGTGGCAGAGATTTGTAACCATGTCCCTGGTCCATTGCCTTTGAATTATTTCGCAGGCCCTCTGCTTTACATTTACACTCTGTCGGAAGATGAACAGGGGAAGGGAGTAAAATCAAGGGCAGGGTCTCATCCTGAAGGACAAGGGGAAACAGGTGGAAGGTTAATGGCCCTGGAGCGTATCCACAAGCCTCTCAGGCTTGATATATGGGCCTCAGGCCTAAAACGGGCATTGGCTTTCAAAGATATATTATTTCATTTGAGGAGAGACATTCTGGAGTTCCTGCATTTGTCTGCTGATAGATGATCCTCTGTCCACAATTGGTTATGGCGTGTGAGTTTTCCTTGGGCCTGCTCCCGTACATAAAAATTCTGCTGAGCTCTCCAACCTTTTGCATGCCTGTGAGAATGGGACGTGTGCGGGCCTTTTGGCAGGCAGCTGGATTTTTGTGGCTGCTATTTTTGTAATTCCTTTTGAAGCGCCAGGCAAGTGGGGGATGAAAGGCACTTCTGTTCATTCATACGCGGCCGGGCAGGGCCAGCCTCGCGGGGACAGGCATGGGGCAGAAGAAGACGTCAGGGACCCATTATGCACTCGTGTGTCTGCAGCCCATGCAGAAGTCACTCCTGCTGACCCCGTATTTTATACTGGCACATGCCTGCAGAAAAATGAAAATGGGGAAATAATTTGCATAATTTTTGTGACCTCCCTTGGTTTATTGTATTAAAGTTCTGCTAGGGTTTTGCATGTGCTTCAGCTTATGGGAAAAAAACTAAGATAGAAACTTCATGTCTTGAAATTTTTGTGTCCTTCTCCGGAATGTTTACCTCAGGCACCTCATGAAAATGCGATGCTACTGCCCACATCTCAGCAAAGCACCAGAGGTCCCAGAGGTGGTTCTGCTCAGTGTGACAGGGCTGTGCTGTGGGCAGGGCACGATGCTGGCGGGACCTGGCCCTGCCCCATCTCTTGTGGCCAGCTCAGAGGGGCACCTTGGCATGCACAGAGGAGCCTGGTGGCAAAGGCCTGGGTCCAGAGAGGGAGCAAGTCCCAGATTCACTGCCACTATGGCATTCCCATGGCATCTTCTGTCATTGCATGACTGTCATAAATTGTGGAAAATCTGTTTAAAAACCGAAGTGCTTAACAAAAACCACCAAAATCTTAACACATATGTTTGTTTAACATAGCCTACATAACAGCTTGTTAAATTCTCTTAATTTTTACCTGATTGTAGTTACTGTTACAGGATTGTGTATCTAAGGCCTATTACTCCATGACACCATGATTTTAATGAAATTGGAATATATATTTTTACTATATAAAATATAGTAATTTATATTTGTTTTAATAACAAATAACTGTTCAGTTTCAGTAGATAGAACTTGCTTGAAAGAATTTGCATTAATTATACTTAAATATCTCCTAGTTCTACCTTTTTTTATTTTTCCTATGCTACTAAAAAAGCAAAGTAAATGCAGGATATATGATGTAAATGTCAATGCAGTTTGTTTGCTTTGTTTTCGCAACAGTAAAACTTGTACTTACATAAATTGTAAAAGCATTATATTGGTACCATGTTGTTTGAGTAATTAGGTTCTTCTTTTGCTGTCACTGAACTCAGTTGCTAAATTCTCAGCACTCCAGTGTGAGCAAGTTAAGGCTCATTCTGCATTTCAGTCAGTTCCTGTAGAAAACGTGCTGGTGCAGTGCAATTATTCTTTCTTCCTTCAGTGTTCTGCAGAGTTTAAGTTAGACAAGTGAGCTAGAAACTTGAGAGATATTTAGTGTCTCCTGCAGCCGTAGGAAGGAAATCTGAGGACTTGTTAAAAGGAAAGATTTAGAAGCAGAAATTCTATAGAGAGAGCAGAACAGAGTGTTAGCAGGCAGGAGGATCTGCTTTTCCACTTGTTGCTTTGATAACGGATAAAAGGCTGTCATGAACTGCAGGCTACCAGCTGGGAGCAGATAGAGTAATCCCAGCAGAGGGTTGGCCCCAAACTACACAGGCATTCTTTTAAATCTTCAAGACCATAGGAAAGTTGTTTTTCCCCTACCATTGTCGTCATTATTCATGATGATGTTTTCCACTCTAGTTTAAAATGTTGGTCTAGTAAATCTACCTTCCAATACTTTTATGTTGGAAATATAAGCAAATATAAGCAAAACCCACGTTGTCAGAGATATTTCAGCTATTTCATTCAACTGCCTGAAGATTCCCAGAATAAATTCCAGAGAACTGGATCTGGATGTGCTGTAAGAAATCTCTGTCATTTGATTGTAAAGGTATATTGTGCCCAACGTGCAGATAATCTTAGGAACAATTTGTAACCTATGTCTTCCTTGTAATCAACACTTGTGATAAATTAAATCCAGAGGCTGTGTTACTTGTAAGAGAATAGCAACAGAATGTCATTTGTTAGAAAAGGAGCCCAAGTGACCCCTGCCCAGTACAAACACGGGTGAACACAGTGACAGACAGAGCCTGGCAGATCCATGCATGCATACCTGTGGTGATGTGCATTGTGCCACCAAGGTCATGTTACCAACATGCTTAGACACATGCTTGGCTAGGCCAGAGGCATTTGTTAGCATGTTACATATGCTTGACAAGATGGGGTGTTTCAACCTGCATTATTGCGGAGAAAAAACAAAAATATTTAAGCCCTGGTTGTCCTTCTATATTGTTCATTTTAATGATATATGTAGGGGTCTAGCTTACTTTGTATTCTTATGCGTAATTACCCATATAAAAAAACACCACTCATTAGTGTTCTGTTCCACTGACTTAATTATACTCCTTAATTAAATCTTGACTAACTGGGGGTCATTGCAGTGTCAGTGGGATTTGTCACTGTTTGTCAGCAGGTGTCTGGTCACATCTATTTCTGGTTTCCCTGTTGCTATATGCTGTTTAAGAGCATGGCCTTTTTTAAATGCAAAGGACAATTATGCATTACTTTGTTGTGGTTTGTGCCTTAAAGAAACATAAGTGAATCCTTTCTGTAATACGAGTGCTCTCCCAATCTTTACGTACAGCAGGTGGGGAATGTAGCAAGCATAAACCTCTTCAAAACACAATTCATTACCTCACTGGTGCTCATTTTCAAAGGCTTGTTCTTCCTGCAATCAAAAGACATGGTGTTACTAATTTATCAGATAATCTTGTGTTCAACAGGCATAAAAATATATTGCAAATATCAATGCAGAGATACTACTCCTTTTCCCTATCTCCCAAACATGAAATGAATTTGAAACATGACCAGCAAGAACGAGCTAAATCAATATTAGATGCATAACAAATACTACATGGCATGTGCTGCTATTGCTGTGCTGCTCAGAGTCAGAAGATCGAGGCTCTCGATTCACTGTTCCCTGAATAATTCAGTGGGCGTTCTGCATGTGCAATAAGGGCATAATAGTGCCATTTCTGTCTGTTTCAAATTTACATGTTTTGGGTTTGTTATTTTAGAAAGTTACTTAGGGGAAATATAATTCCCATGTTTACGCATATAATAGGCACCTAATGTTCATCTGAATAATTGATTAGTCAAGTCAGGCTTTCATAATTAGCTATTGGCTTTCCAGTATAAGCCCACAAAGCACTTGTCAATCTACAGACATTTTTAATTTATTAATATATATGTTATCAAAAGAGCTGCAGTACTTACCTAGAAAGCATTATTTATTCTATCGAGGCTGAGGAAGCATTTAGATTCTAGACATGTATTTTGAATCTATTGTAACTTTCCCAGAAGATTATTTTTCTATTCTGAAAGTTTACAGAAATGTTCTCTCCCTATAAGCTCTTGCTTACAGTAGAAATTGGAGTGTTTTTTTTTTTTAATCCATTCCTGTGTTACAAAGAACTTAGTGACATGTCTTACTGACTATAAAATAATGTGTATTACTTATTTGCACTCAGATACATAACAAGCATCTAAATAGATGCCACTAACAGATATCCCTAAGGCAGCCACAGATTCTGTGACCTGACAGATGCATCTGTTGATAGCACATGTGTGCCAGTGATATTGCAATTACGAGTTGTGAGGCTGTATGGTAAATTGCAGAATCGTAAGATAAATTGTATTTCTCATGAACTTCATGACCTTGTTTGAACTCTACCACTATTCCAGTTTTGCTTCGTCGTATTTCTGACCAGTTTTCAAGTGGTTGTTTTTAAAGGGAAAAGACATGTGCCTTACTCAAGAAGTACACTGTAAGCCCACTGGTATGAAATTCATAAACCAAAACATTTGATTGTGAAATCCAGAATGAAAATTGTTCTTTTCTTACTAGAGGTAGGTTAAAGCAATTGGACTAGAAATTCTATGGTTGTTTTATTAGGAAACAAACTTTATGTTTCCATTGGGAGGCAGCATTTACTTCGAGCACTTGTTGAGTGTGAGGCACTGAATCTTAAAAAGATAGTGTTGTTATTATTATTTCTGGAAAAGATGTTTTGGTTCTGTATATGCTATAAGCTTACTTACCCTTGGCCCTGTTCAGGAGAATCACCCTCGTTTACATGAAAATATTTAATCACCAGCTTCCCATCAGTGAGGTAAGGACAAGAGCTGTCCCAAATCAAAGTCCTTCTGAGACCTGTACTGTTGGATGTGTATTCGGTTCCTTGCTTTGTAAGTGGAAAGATGCAAATATAATATCAGGATTTTAAACCCCTTCTAGATCTAAAACACTTCTATTATAGAATAGCTTTTTAGTTTGTTTGGAAAGGACATGATGTAAAAACCACAATTTAGTGGTAGGAAAAAGTATGCCCATTTTAGTGGTGAGATTTACGTAACTGTGGCTCACCACTATGAATTATGTGGTTTCACAGAATTCAAACAAGTTCTTGAGCAATACTGCAGCATCTTGTGCACCACACATATTCTGCACACTCTCAGTTTCTATTGGAAGGTAGGAAAAGTACCAGAATCATTCTCTTGAAGTTTGGTAACCTACCCTCCAACTGAAAAAATGCAAATATATTTCTGAGGGTGTCATGATAAAGTCCCTCCTCTGCAGTATATCCTGTACAAATATAACCTTCTGTTATCTATTTTTATAACCATTCCAAAATAATCAAAAATTAAATGCTAGGTTGCAAAGACCACATATTTAGTGTCTCTGTAGGATTCAGAACCAAGTTTGCAACTGCTGTACAGTTTTCTACATTATATTTGTACAGCGTTCACATTTCAATCAGTGTTATACCAATATAAGGATTTTCTACTGGGATATCTTTAAGCATAGTAGTTTCTACCTGCAAAGTGTTAATAATTTAGGCTGGTGTGCTAATTAAGGATTTGAGCCATGCAAGCACTGAAATGTTCACATTGTCACTATTAATGTGTGGGGTTCTCACTGGTTTCCCTGTCACCCTGAGTTCAGAAACATTTCCCAGTGGTATTGCATTGCTTGGTTCTTCCATTTAGACTTTGAAAGAGCATTGTTTTCAGTAAGTGTTTCACAAGTGGAAATAGATGTGTCTGCTAAAGAGATTCATATTTGCATCATTAGACAGGTGTTCTGATCACAAGGCGGAAGAGAGATCATATACATAAACAATGAGTTAAAATCCTGAATAGGAGTCCTAGGGCTGTTTCTCTAGGCTACACTAAATGAGGGCCATTATGTGGGCTTTCAGATAAACTCACAAAGCTCTTATCTGTATAAACCTGATAGATCTGCCATTATCCTCAGTGACTAACAGAAGTTATATCATTTAGTTTCATTAAAAATGCATTAATCCTTTTTTAGTAACCTTTTCCTAATTCATTGATTCAATTATACAATGAACAATAAAAATGTTTGGTACAATAAAAATACAGTATTAAAAGTCTGTTATATACATAAATGTTTCATTGCAATGAAATTATTCAGAGTTTAAAAATATTAACAATACTAATATCATGCTCTGAGACAAAAAAGCGTACTTTTTTTTCAGCATCTCTGAAATTATATATGAAAAGAATGAGTCTTTAAAATGAGATGCCCGAAATGGTTGCTTATAGTATTACATGTGGTCACTTCAGGTACAGACTTCCTGCAGAGTTGGTGATGTTTACCAGCACAGGTTGATTGAGGGACAGCAGAGCATTATAGAATGTATGCACACATTGCTCATAAATTCTGTGAACCAGGCTCCTCTGATCAGATCAATTCTCCCCAAAGTCTGGCCTCTGGCCGAACTGAAAGTGAACTGACTCCCAGGGCTGGACCTTGAGTTAATGCAAGTATGGGGAATATTTTGCTTGGTGAAGCAACACTCAGTGCATGGCAGCACTCTGAGCAACTTCCACAGCAGTGGCAGCTCCTGCCGTCCCACTTACACCAGCTAAATAATTCAGACCACCAGGACTCCAGTCCAGCTCTCAGTCTGGCAGTTCAGCCAAGACTTTAAGTGATTTTGACAGAGCTAGTACTTGTTATCATTTTGTATTTGGTTTCTGGAGAGCACGCTCTCTCTCAGTGGCTGTACTAAACTGTTCTCCCAAACGCCGATAGCCCGGCGCGGCTGAGCAGGTGCCTGTGGGACACAGCCGATGCTGCCGGCTGCTGTGAAAAGCTGGCGTGATTTCTGCGAGCATATCAAGACTAGAGGAGTAGAAAGCACTTCATATTTTCATTAGTCATCCCTTTACAGATTTACTTTTAATTCTTTCAGCAAAGCAGATTATTAAAAGCAATGACCTGAGGTCTTCATTCAGATCTCAGACTCGCAATCCTGTAGAATGTGCGCCGCAGGGCAGAGGTCACACTGAC
Source organism: Hypocryptadius cinnamomeus (assembly GCA_013400635.1). Classification (NCBI taxonomy): domain Eukaryota; kingdom Metazoa; phylum Chordata; class Aves; order Passeriformes; family Zosteropidae; genus Hypocryptadius; species Hypocryptadius cinnamomeus. Next base: position 33,421 of record VYZP01079762.1, on the reverse strand, counting down.
GAGTCTGTTAATGTAGTCACTCTGGGATAAGATCAATCTCCATACTTCACCATATTGATCTAATAGCTCATTGGCACTTCCCTCTTTGAATTGATTAGCTCATGTGTGAAAAGAGATTGATGGGTTTGTGACCCTGAGGAGTCTGTCAGGAGCACACCCATGGCAAGGGAAGTGCATGTTTTCACTGCTTCATTTGGGTGGCTCATTATCTGGGTGCCTCATGGGGAATAAGGGTCATAACGTTGTTTTATGAATTATTTACAACAAAATATCACGTTTTTCCTTCATTTGGTGCTCTGCTTGTACTGAATCCATTCTAAGCAGAACTGGAAAAAATACATATAAATGGCTACATGTACCAAATATTTGTGTAAGGGGAACCATGACATAAAAGTGACCTTAAAAAGTAATTTTACTAATATAAAGTAATCATAATAGATATGAAGGCAGGAATAGACTTCATGGGTCACCTAGTCCATTCCCCTTATGCAATGACAGAATATTGATGATATCTAGAAATTAATTATATTTTAATTGCATACTCTGGATAAGTACTTACAGTGAATGTAGTTCAGACATCTCAGAGAACTTCATATACACATTGCACTGTAGAAAGAGGCAATTTGAATGCAACATGTGAGCAACAAACTAAACTAATGCACATTTTTCATTTTCTAAAAGTATCCAAAAAACCCCTCACATTCAACTCCATTTATCAAATAGTCATATATTTGCAAAATGCATAAATTTGATACAGTATATTGGATTTTGGTGCAGTGTGTGCTGATGCAAGAGGAAATACAAAAGGAGCTGTCTTATGAAGCTGAATGTTGAAGTTGGCTTATGTTAGGGTGTACTTTAAAAATGTGTTCATTATCAAAGGCTTTCAGATACAAAGCAATAAAAGTAAGGATCGGCTCCTTGAAGCCTTTTGTTGAAACCCAGGCATTTTTGTATTTCTGTCTGCATATGAATTGTAGAATCAGTCTGGAAGACATTCATAATGTAAGGATTTCTGGTGCACCATCCAAGCTCAGGATTCTGTATAATGCCACAACTATTGGTATTTCATGGTTACACAGGATGCAGGTTATATGATTACGCTGCAGTGCAAAACTTACTGAGCAAAATATTCTCGTGGTGTTGTTAAGATGGTGGTCATATTTATGTAAGGAGACAGTGAGTTTCACTAATAAAATCTTGTTGTATTATTTAACTGGACATTCTGTGTTTGATTTGCAGGCTGGCAGTTTAGATTGAAAGACTGATAATTTTATTTACAGAGAAGTGTCCATGTATGCTCCATGCAGTCAGGCAACCCTTTTCTGCTATTTGATTTATGGTAACATAGACAGATACTGCCCAAAGACAGTAATAGTCAGTCCATCCCTAAAGACCTTATACTCTGAAAGAAACAGACCCTCAGGCAGATTAGTCAAAGATAGAATTCAGTCCATTACCTGTCAGTGACACAATGCTGAATATTTGTATAATCTTGCATTCATTTACACTTGTAAATCATTCAAGCTATTCTATGTACCAGGAAAATTGCCTTGATACAGATTTAAGTAGTCATATTTTAAAAAGTTCTAATACAGCTCAGAAAAACTTATTAGAGGCAGAGTCAGCATGCACTCTACTTTGGTAAAACCAGGATAAACTTGTGATTAAACAACAAAACTTCATACATTTGGGTATTATGGTAATCTTTTAGTCGTGTCAAACCTTCAGCAATAAAATTCATATTAATCCTAATTACAAACCAAAATAATTCTTTGTTTTTTGAAAATCTAGGTTCTTAGACCTAGATTAACAGTAGATTGCCAGATACTTGCACATAAGCAATACAAAAAATGATTTTTTGAAGAAAATGCTTCCATTTTATTGCAAGCTGTTGCCCATTGGCCAAGCCTCTCCCAGTCTGGAACTTAGCTCCTGCAGCTGAGGTGTGTGGTGCACTCATGGGTGAACAGGAAGTAATTGGAGCAGCTTGATTTTGTTGTTCATCATCCCTGCTGTCATTCAGAAACAAGCTAAGAAAAACCCAATAAGTTAGATGTACATACTCTCTCCATTTTTCCTAAACACACAGCTAATCTTTTATGGCAGGCAGACATGTAGGAACGCAATTCAGAGACTCACACTTTGGATACCTGTGCCCAGCTGTGACAGCAGAGAAGTCAGAGGCTGACAGATTTGTGTCACAGTCTATTGTCATTTTTGCCTATAAGGTTCCTACTCATTCTGTGTTCTGTACTGAAAAAGTTTCTCTCATCAACATACCAAACAACCCAAATAAAGCCAGTATCTTCAAAGATATTTTTTAAAATAAATATTAATCCTAATTGCAGAGCTAACGACAATATGGGACCCAAGCAGAGCTGTGACAATCGTATTTTAATGATACTTCAGAGATTTCCAAATTAGACTACAGGAAACAGGAAGTAGGAATAAATGAAACAAAGCCAAATGAAAGGATGAATGGAAAAAAAAAAATTTTAATACACACTTGCCTGTTCCTTAAACATTCATTCAATCAGGGCTTCCTGTGATTTTTAATAACATGGCTCTGTCTGCTCTTTCACACTTGCTCTGTTGGGAAAGGAGGTAATATTTTGAAGACGATGTTCCTAGTTGAAAGGATTTAGCTAGATGGTAGTAGCTGCATGCTGAGAGCCTCCTGCAATGCTTTTAAGATAAAAAGAGAAGTAGTAAGTGTTTCAGATCATTCCTGTGTACCTTGTTGGATCATGCATCACTACACCTCCACAACCTTCTCGTATGACTTCAGCTTCCTTTGCTGGTGTTTTTAAGCAATTTTTTCTATCAAGTCAGATGGATACTGGTTTAATACATGACAACATCCATTCATAAGGCTGATTTTTCTTTCATTTTCTCTGTTAGCATTGGGTCTTCTTTCTCATTTAATCTCTGCCCCAGTGACTTACTGTTACTGCTGCAACCCTCAGGATGTAAGATAACATTTCTGTATTTTTTCTTCATCAGTATACCATCTCCTTTCACATCTTGACTGAAGACACCGTTTCTCATGATTTCTTACTGCTTTTTCTGTGGCTTTTTCTGGCTGTTCTACTACAAATCAGAGGAAAACACACTGGAATACATTTGTATGGCAAGTGCAGTGTTCCACAGTTAACACCAGCCTCTACTGCCAAAGTGTATTACAGGTGCCTTTGTGTCCAGCTCTCAGTCTGGAGACTCTACCTCCTTAAATTTCCCTGATTCAAGTATGGGATGAAGGAAATATTTGCTTTCCCATAGTTGGATGTCTGTCAAAAGTTTTAAGAGGACTATGAAACGTAAAATATAAACAAACATATTTTAATTCCTGAAAAATATTGCAGCTCCATGCAATCAAAAGATAAAGAACATTTAAAATAAAAAACTACTGATTTGCTGATAACTACAAATGATATGAAACATTACATGCATTGGATTTTTTGTGTGGTTTGTCAGTGTCCAACCCTGACTGTCAGTAATACTCACCTGGCAAACTGTTATTCTCTCATTTACGGTGCTCTAACATTATAGTAACTTCTTCTTAGTCATGACCTCAGAAGATTACTTGCATATTCCCATTGGTGTGATTGTGAATACAGTCCCACACTGTGTACACAAACCAACGTTTGTAGGTGTCACCTGTTAAAAGGGAGTAAGATTATTCTTCACTTATGACTTGCCTTTTTCCCATACTCCACACCCACTTAACAGCTGTACTGGAAATAAACACTAACCCTGTTAAACAGAAGAGTAACCACATAGTGTCATTTAAATGAGAGCTGATTTAAGTAACTCTTGTTAAAAACTCATGCAAGAAACAGTGTTCTGGGGCATGCAGCACTTGAAAGAATGGGACCCTAAGTGTGTTAAGAAATTACTCTGGTTGCCTGTTACCATATTAAAGATTGCTTTCTGAAATTAGCATGTGTCTTTTGTCACAAGTTTAAAATATTCTCCATACGATGCCTACTTGATTGAGTTTTAATAGAGTATTTATTTTGTCAAAAATAACATTAGTTCTTACTAGAACTTTGGTTTTGTATTAATAATGTACCCCATATATTGTATTGATCTCTGTTGAGATTTGATGTTGCTGATATCTAAGAAATTTTACAAATGAGAGCTAATGTTTGAGTTTACCTGTAGACTCTTAGGATAAGTTTCAGCTGAAGCAATACACTAGCTGTAAGGAAAATGAAAACATAATTTAACCAATTAATCATGAAACAGGAAAGGAACATTATATAGAAATTAGAAATTAGATATGGAACATTATATAGACATTAGAAGTCCTCTCAGATAATACTAAAATGTATGTGACTTGGAGAAGACAACAAAGACTTTAATCACAGGCTGCTCTACAATAGAATGAAATTGCTGATAGAATATATTAAGAATAAATTCACCAGCAGTACCATAAAGTTTACTGGACTCAATTTTGTCTTCTGTTTCCCTGAGGGACATCATTGTGCAGCCTAACAGCAGATCAGACCCGCAAGGCTAACAATTCATCAGGTGGGACTAATTCAGATTCTATTGCAAGTCAAGGAATTGATATTCACATAAGAGTTAAGAATATGGTTCAACACAATTTTATAGTTAGTTTGTTGACATCAGAAAAAAACAGGTGTATTTCCAGAGAAATTCAAGGAATCAACACAGCTCTGGTACCAAAATTGCCACATAAACTACACAGCTTTATCTAATTCTTTTAAAATTCTAGACCCAACTATGCATAAGCTTAGGCTGTACTAGCATATGTAGAAATACTCACAGGAGTAGGATTTTGAAGGTAAATTCTATCAGTCCAGTGCTAAAGAAGGTACCTCTACTCTGTGAAACAGATGGCAAAAATAATTAATTTTCCCTTTTCCTTATCTTTCTATTCACTTTGGGAGGCAAGAAACATTGCATTGTAAGCAAAATTTTCAGTTGGGACTAAAAAGACATACTTCTTTTATTTTCAGTTAAATAAAATAAAAAACACAAACCCACAACCACCCAAAAAAGAACCTAAGAAAAACACATTCATAATTCATCAGAAATAATGCTGACTGTGAAATACCAAGTCATTTTCATGCAGTTTGCACAGAGATAAATGTGAGGAAAAGGAGAAGAAATAGGAGTGCTATGTGTCACATTTGATGCCCTATATAATAGATTTATATACACAGAAAACTTATTGTAACAGCCCTTTCACCTGATGCTTGTAGAAATGAGATTGGGCATTTACCTTCTCCTTAACAGATGGGAATACTTTCTAAATGGAGTGCAAAGATCCATAAGAGAGATCTTATTCTTTAGTAGGATGACCATCTGCTGCCCGCCCCTACTTCTTCAGCAATCTGAGGCCCCCAGACTCAGGCACCTTGTGTTCTATTCCTGCAAGAAAACAGGATGAGTGTGAGCTGATGCTCAAGGCTGCTTTGTTAAAGTATTTGGACTTTCTGAAAGATCAGCAATGAAACTGGGAAATGTCTGGGCAGTGCTGCTTTGTTCCCTTCTTTCCCAGTGATCTCACAGGGAGCTGTCCAGGGCCATGTGAGTGGAGAAGCTGTGGCAAAGCCATTGCTCTCCCTGCTCCCATCTCCTCCCTAAGCGGGAAATACTGCATACCTTTCAGAGCATGGGCACCACACATGCACCCCTCCACAGCTGGAAGGTTAAAAAATGTGGGACTTTTCAAATGTTGCTTTGTGCTATAAATTCCTTGTCTATGTCCTTTAAAAAATTCCAAAGTAGTTTGATATTCCAAATACTAACAGTTCCATAAGGAGTTAATGAAACATTTTACTCCTTCTCTCTTCCTCTTTCTCACTTCCCTGCTGTTGAATAAAGGAAGAGTACATTAACCTTTCTTTCAGCATGGTATTCAGCAGTTACTTTCCTCTGTGTGGACACTGATTCAAACAAAGCACATAGAAACTTAATATCTTGGACAGAAAACCTTCCTGTGGAAATATTCTGGCTCTGACTGGTGGATTCGGGAGTTACTAGAGAAAGAGTACACACAGAGGCACATTCCAAGTACAACTGCACTTGTGTAACAGCCTCTGTACAGGCAGCAAAGAAGCAGGCAGAGGCACACACTGAAGCATCTCTGTATTTCTTTTCATTTTTGAATCAAGACAAATGTAAAGCACTACCAAACTTGAATGCATTTATACTCCCTTCATGCTAGAGTTAGATGGAAACAGGACAGTCATTTAACCAAACACAGACTTGTAAAGATCACTCCCTGCCTTCACCTAGAAATTTTTATAACCCACAGGTTTCTAGTAAAGAGCTGGAACAATCATAGTTAATATTAAATCATTTCTTCTTGAACTTTGTAGCATTTTATTACTGAGGTTATAGGTAGTAATCACATTTTATTAGGCCATTCACTGATTCTGAAAGTTATGTGCATTCACTTCTAAAATCACATTGGCTGGTACGTGCTGCTTTTTGACAGCAACCTTGCACAGGAGGTTTCCCACTGTTAGCAGCAAGCCATCTGGAGAGTCCAAATCCTTCCCTACCTATATAATGATTTGGAAACCATGCATGCATTCAGGAGTAAAAAATAGTCTCTGGAGTGCACTTGTCTTATAAAACTTTGATTTGGGGTGATTTGCACCACTATAGCATAAGAAAATGGAGTAACAACTCAAACTATATGTCTGCAATGACTTGTGAGTGATCTCCTAACTGCATTTGAAAGAAAGTTCAACCATTCCTTGAACCGATGTGCTTCAGGCTGAACAGTTCAGACAGATGTTTAATCACTTCATATTCACTAGGAAATGGCTATTCAATGGCCGTAGAATTTAAAAGTGGCACTATGAGATGAATGCTTCATGTTATTCCATATTTGCATTCCCTCTTAAAATCATAAGTAAAAATAATTCAGCTGAATCCAGCAGAGTTTTATCACATAAATTTCAATTATTGTGTTCTTTTAAAAATCATTAGATACCCTTTTAAATTTTTAGTAGCAGAAGAGCCCAAAGCTACTGTGGCAAGTTGATGTAAATGAATAGAGATGAAAAAGGATTCTCCAGCTTCTGAGAAAAGCAGGTGTAAACTGGGTAAAAGGTGAGCACACTGTTTAACAGAACCCGCAGCAATAATTATAAGGAAAATATTTAACTTAGAACAACACAAAAAACCCATGACCCTGAAATTTTTAACAGGTAATTCATCAAGTTTCAGGCTGAAAATACCTCTTCAGAAGAAAAATTGCAGTAAATCTGCAGTTGTTGGTTACAGTGCGAAATATTGTGAAACACTTTCCTAAAAGAAAGACACAGTGTGGTTTTGATAAGATTAAGGTGAATTTCAGCAAAGTATACACATTATTCTTCATTTTACTGTTTGGCAATTTCAGTGATGTTCTTCAGAAAAAACCAAAAGTTTATAATGATTAACGTTCTGTGCTGTGGGAAGCATACACTCTACAACAATACTACTCTTGTGTCACACTAGCCTTCCTCATCTATAACATCAGCACAAATAGTTTTTCAGATGAGTAACCAGCATTTCTGAGATAAGTCCTCCCTTTAACTATAATTGATAAGGTGTGATTGTGTATTTCAGTGTCAATAGAGGCCTCAGTGAGACTCACAAACTTCCACTGAATTCCATATCAAAAGCTCAGGGCCCAGCTGAGGGGAGGCCAGGGTTTAGTAGGCAGATGTGACACTCCCATTCCTATCTTCTTCTCCTGCCAAGAGATAGTGTTGTCACCACAGTGCTCAGGGTTAGACCTTTCCTCTTCAAATTGAGAATCCATTTCCTCCACTCCTGGAAATACTCTATGTGGCTCACATTATAGTGGCAAGATAAATTATGCAAACTAATAGATGCATCTAAATGTATTCTCATGCATGCCTGTTTTTCAATCCTTGTTAGTGGAAAACTCATAAAAAAATTCTTTAAAGTCACCTTATAATCACAGCTGGCAGTGTAGAACTCTGACACGCCACCAGAGAATTCTGTGTTCAAACCTGTATTCAGACACTTGACAGAATCAAGTTCACTGGGGAGATGAACAATACACACCTGTACTGTTGTCAACCACCATTCTCTGCTTCTCTAACAAATAGAACTTGATCCTTCTCTGCCCCAGCAGCATCAACTGCAGTCACACAAACCCTTTAAGTTTGCATCTCGTCCTCCTCATCTTCGAGGTTTTACCCAATATCCAGCTCCCCTTTGTCTTCTCCCACCACCTTCTCTCTTCCTTTAAAGCAGCCTCCTAAGCACTCCTTTTGCTTCCTTTGTCATTTAAGAGCAGTTTTACATGTCTGATATTTTACTCATTTCATACTTGTAACATTATTCCTCTTTAATGCCACCCTGCCTGCTGGAAATGACGTCCTACTTCTTTTGAGAAGGATGTCATTTCTTTTGAGTCACACACCTTTCATTACCTTCTTCCACATCTTTCTTTAAAAGCCATTTCTTCAGCAACAATTTCCAGTTATGCTGTCCCCACTGGTGTGTCTTCATCTGGGTGCCACTGGCCAGAGAGGGCCTAAATGCAACCATCTGGGCACAGTATTCACTCACTTTTGCTTGAGGCTCAATAGCTGCCAAGCTCATTTGGCATCTCATTTGACAACTTGCTTAGGTAAAACCCAGGTCACATTATCCTCATGTCAGTGTTCTGTTATGACAGGAGCAGCTGCAGATTTGGGGAATGTTCTTGCAGCAGGGAGGTGTTGCCCACATGATGCTTAACTTTTATTTATAAGCATTCCTAGTAGTTAGGACAACAGGGGCCGTTTCTTGTTGTTGTTAAAACATTGATAATACTCTTAAAGATCTCCACAAACTCAAAAAACCCTCAAAATTTAGCCAGTAGTAAAAGCTTGTGAACTTGTTCTAATTCATTTTATACCACAATTGAAAATGTTGTTGAATATGTCTAGTCCCAGAGTAGACTTAAGTATCTTGGTGACAGAATCTTACCTTTTCTCCTGCTTACACTGCCAATGGCAGAGCAGCCTTCACTGGCTTAGAAGTTCACAAGAGGATTTTCCTGCAGACGACCTTCCTCTTCAGAAGCAAACTTGAGTCTCTTTGCCTTCAGGATCAGTTTCAGGCACATTCAGTTTAAGGCAAATAATTGTTTTGGTCAAAGGCTGATTTTCTCATTTTGACAGATAACATCCTTCTGCAACACATTTATTGACGTGCCACAGACACACAATGGTGTTTGTGTTCTGCTGCACTTACACACATCATAAACTTTACCAGCTCGTTCTGACATAAGAAGTGGTGCATTACTGGTTTTGTTCAATGTGATCTAAATGCTTTTCCTCATCTGCGTGTCTTCCAGAAGTAGACTGGAACTGGTCATTTGTGCTACCTTTTGGTAATACACAATCCTCATTAAAGTCATGCTTCTTTCTTCCTAGTGCAAACTGGAGGCATCTGCTGCTCCACCATCTTTCTTAAAATGGCAAAAGCAGCTGGATCTAATCATCTTCTGCAGGCAACATGGTGTTTGGGATGTGTATAGAGCTGGTTATGTTATCCATTTTATGGGCTTTCCATGGTTAAATTACAGCAAATACAAAGGAGTAGATTTTGTGAACTACTAGCAGATGTTCACTGCGCTAGTTTTGTTAGGCTTGTAAAACAGCAGGAACAGACTATGTGCAGAACAATTTTTTGTGATTTTGCCATCTTGCACTGTTCTCACAGCACTGGCTCGGTAATGATAAGATAAAGCTTGGGAGGTAAGCTTTGATTGTGGGGTAGCTGCTGTTGGGATCTTCAGAAAGCCAGACCTGTAAAGCGTGGTTTGTTTTCAAAAGCCTGTGGCTGAGACAGCTGGCTTACACTGGAAATATATAGTCATTTATAGTACAGTCAAGTGCTTCACCTCTTATTCAGGTATTAGGTGTTATGACATGGATGCTGAAGGTTTAAACTCTCTCAAAAATGGCTTTCTTTGGATGTAAGCTGTGATAGCTTTGTATGAAGTGGTAATTTGGGTTACATTATCCTGTTAGCATGATGTCTCTGATTTTTGTGATTTTTTCAACCCCTTTTTGTTCAGAGGAGAAAATGATCAAAGAATAGTTTCACATAAAAAGCAAGAGTAACAGAATCTGTACATTTCAAGCATCTTTTTCAAATAATTAATTTAAACCTGGCCCAAGTGTATCAACGTGGTGATTTACTGTCCTCTCTTGAGACAACAAATCATTTGGTCAAAATAGTTTTGCAGTCAAATACATACTGTGGGCAGAGGAAGAGATTTTTAATACCAAATCAGCCTTGCTCTGTATCTGTGTGGGAAAACATGAACGGCTGCACACAGCCTCTTGTGCCTTTGTGAGGTGAAGGGAAGTTAAAACAAATGGAAGAAGCAAAGATTTCAATGTTTCAGATATTAAAGTCTGAGCTATGTAGCAAATGACTGGAAAGAGTGAGACAATAGTAGGTAACTTTCACAGGTGACATTACAAAAATCTGTTAGTAAGAAATGTTACTTCCTTCTCTACTACACAACTAGAAAACAAGCCTGAAAGAATAAAGTTCTAAAATTCAATAGGTCATATTTGATGAAACTTGAAAACATCTACTGCATTATCTAATTCAGCTCATGCAGGATTACTCTTTGTAGTGTGGTTTCCTGTGTATGACAAAACCTAGTGCTAAAGCAATTGAAACTAGATTTATAGCATTTATAGCATTTTTAATTTGTTCAGCAATTGCCATCTATGCAGGCTCTTAGAGTCTATTCAACTACATAGGTGCTATTACCACTCTGAATCATAGCAAGGCTAATGTATGCACCTCTCAACTCTTTCAGGGCACCCATTTAAAGTCAAAGACTTTGATTTTAAAAAGAAATCAGGAAGCTCAGTAAGAATAGGTTCAGAGGATATTGATGCTTACCATGCTTACTTAATTTCACAGTCTACCTTCCACTAATTTGTGATATTTTTTTTTCTCCCATTTCCATGGAAATCCTAAATTATTTTCAGTCTTTAAGTGAAGAAGACTGAATGCAATCTAGTTGCATTTAGAGTCAGTTTAGGGATAAATTTCTTCATCCTCTAAGACACAGACCACAAATAACTTCAGAAAATCTTAATGTAGGTTCCTTGTGCTGGGTGCCAGCATGTTCCTTCTGTTCCCAAATCCACTCACAGATGTGTCTCGCTGCTCACCACTGACTTGTGCATTGCCCTTTCTTGCCCTACCAGTGACACTCAAAGCTGCTCAGCTTCTGCTCATTAAGAAGTGTTCTCTTTTCATAGCACCACAGCCATTTTTAGAGTTTTTTAACCACTCTTCACTTTTTAATTTGCAAGGGCCCTGTCTCTGACTTGGGCCTGTTGAAGCAATAACTTGTGAATAACTTGCTTGTGAATCTGCAGATTCCTTATTATTTCCAGAAGCTAAGGTTTAAGACAGGGAATAGGAGAAAATTCACATCAGCATTATTTCCTGCTCTTCTTATTTTGGGTAAAAATAAAATCCCATTGCCATAAATATACAGTTATTACTACTATGCATAACAATGCAAAGTTCTGTTTTCCTAGAATCTAATCAGGAGTAAATATTCTATACATTTTACAGATAAAGGCTACAGCAGTGTTCTGTTTATTCAACTGCAAACAGCAATTTTGGGAATGAAGAGTTCTAGACAACATCTCTGCTCTCCTGATGTCAGCCAGCTGTGTGAAGGAGGGCTGCCTCCCTAGTGTGATGTCAGCCTTACTCCCAGAGTGATGTCACAAATATTTGTTTCCTTTACAGGTTGATGACCAAATGAAGTTGCTTCAGAACTGCTGGAGTGAACTCTTAATTCTGGATCACATTTACCGGCAAGTGGTACATGGGAAAGAAGGCTCCATCCTTCTGGTTACTGGGCAACAAGTGAGTATGTGGTCTGAGAGAAATAGTCACGTCTCGTTTTTTATAATAATTTTCAAAATACCAGGAGTTTCACTAGGTCAGAAGCACTACTGTGTTCTCAGAGATCTTTCATAAGTAGTGTAGGTAAAATCATTTGCGCACTCTGTTTCTAGTCTGCTGATTACAGATAAACCTAAAAAAGCAGATATAATCAAAAGCACTTTGCTTCTCAAATACTTCAGTAATTGAAAAGCAGCAGATGAGAAGTGTTTCTCAAGAAGTAGTATTTCCTCAGGGCTAAATGGTTTCTAACAACAACACTCCCAAACTTAATGCTTTGGGTTTGAGCACATATAGTTTTCTTCCCTGCAGAATTGTGATTTACTGAAAAGAAGCAGTGGCTGTGTCAGAAATCTAGAGAACCTGCTGCTTACTACCTCAGAAATACCCTGCTTTTAGGGACATATGCACATGTGTGAGAAACTGGGCAGCTGAGACACCTAACCACTGGAAAATTATTCTGTCCATAGGCTATAAAAGCAGATAGTGTCTCAGAAACTGTCTCAGGGTATGCACCATGCAGTTTCTGCACAGCTATCCAGGGGTAATTTTCTTCATGTGTCAGATACAAGGATCTCCCAAAATGCAAGAGCTATAATGTAGGGAATATTAGGAAAACTGTGAGAAAACAAAAAGGAAATAAAAAGTTTCGTCTCCACTATGCTTTCCAAAGCACAACAATCTTGACAGTGAAACAAGAACCTTATTCCTAAGATTATTATTCTGCTTTTAACAGAAGGAAAAAAAAAAAAAGAGAGAGAGTATCAAAAGAAAAGTAAAGTGTGCCTGTACATCATGCTTCTGTCTTGAAGTGAAAACAAATGATGGCTCTTTGGTATTTAAGTAGCTGCAAACTGAACTGCCTCAATTTATACACACATGGGAAAGAGCTCCTTTTCCTGTGCTGCACCATTTATGTCTGCATGCTGTGGAATCTGCTTGCAGCTTTAGCTATAATTTTAAAGATGCAGCCATTTCTTAACACTAAGAAGAAATGTTTGTAAGAATCAGAAGGATTCTGATTCTCCTGTTTGCATTTATGGTTAAGAAGTCTACAGTAGAAGGGAAAAATTATGGACTTGTTCAAGAAAGAATTTGAGTTTTCCCAATTCCTATCTATGGAACTGACTCCTGCACTTCATGGAAAGTCACTAACCTATCTCAGATATCATTGTACTCCCTAACTGCATTAGCAAAAGTCAGTTTAGTTGCATTACTCTTGGTAATTTATACAAAGATTTATATTGGTGCAATTGAGAAAATGACTGATTCCCTTCCCATTTCATGCTCTGCAAGATAGACAATTTTACTGGAAATCATTTCATTTACCACAAAGGATGCTTGTTTATAAAGCTATAAGTACATTGACAGGTTTCTGTTCCTGAGAGAACTGCTAAATTAGTGTCTCCTTTGTTATGTGATTAGCACTGTTTTAAAGGTACTGAGTGCCTAAGTCCCACTGAAACCATTAGAGGTATCTAACTACCCTTAAATTCTAGCCATTGTCCCCATTTTCCCACAGTAGTAATTTTTACCTCATTAGCCACTTCTATCTTTCCTTGAAAACAAAAACCCCAGCTGTACATGATCTCATGGCAAAGCAGAGTGTTTCTTCACTGCTGGACAACAGGTAGCAGGATGGTTATTAAATGTACTGCTTACAAATCAGCAGCTGGACTGGGAAGCTGTGCATTTCCAGGCAGTCTCCAACTAGGTTAAAACCTGGCTATGTTGGAATAACTGCATTCATTTTTGCCCATGTTTGTAAACTAGTTTTTATATATCCTTCTTTAAATCCAATTTCCCTTTCCTAAGTCAAAATTTGTCATTTTGAAGTTGGTGCAAGCACCCCCAGAGTCTCCCACCACCTTCTTTACTTTCCTCTTTGCACTTAGGCTGTATCACTACAACAGCAACAAGAATTCTACAGTCAGTCCTTTTTCCCATTTCACAATTCCTAACAAGGCTAAGAACAGGAGCAGTATCACTACAACAGCAACAAGAATTCTACAGTCAGTCATTTTTCCCATTTCACAATTCCTAACAGCTGCAGAACATACTCCCATGGATGTATCACAGATTCTCTTTGACAAACAGGGAGACACTGGACCTGAATTACAGAGTCTCTGGCTGCTGTTTCTGAAATCTCCCCGTAATGCCCCTGTTTTGTCCCAGTTTCACTCAGCTCTGGCCCCACTGGATGCTCGGTGAAAAGCCAGATTGCTTCCAGGAGCAGGCGCCTGCCCCGCTGGGCTGTGCACGGCACACGTTTCACACAAAGCTGCTGCTAGTCGAGGTGCTGCAGCAGTGCCACTGCTGTGCCACTACATGACTTGTAGGCAATTTCTGCATCAAAAGCATTTACTTTGAACCAGCATCTTTTCAAATTGTTTTCATGAGTAAAAATCATTCATTGAAGAAACTCTTTTATTTAGATGGACAAGGCTGGGTGAGCTAAGCAGAAGTTTTAAAATATCAAGAATTGCCAGAGCTACAAATCTTAAAATTGCAGGATAATCCAGGTTGGAAGGAATTTTAAGGAGTCATGAGTCCAAACCCTTGCTCACACCAGGTTTCTCAGGGCTTTGTCCAGTTGGGCTTTGAAAACAACCAAGAATGGAAACTGCAAAACTTCGTGTGCAGCCAGTACCACTGCCTGACAATCTTCATGGGGAGAAAGTTTTTCTTAGTTCTTCCATGAAGTTGTTGGTTTTTTTTTCCAACTTACACCCAGTGCTCATAACTCTCGTCCTCCTTGAGCCCTGATGCAATGCACAGAGCCCAGGAGATCTTGTTAGGACAGACTGAGGCAAAGGTGGCACTGAGCACCTCAGCCTGGTCTGTCCTTGCTGCCACAAAATCACCATCTGAATCCAGCTGCAGTCCCACATTTTCCTGGTTTATCCCAGACTAGCAATTCAACATCCCTTGCAAGTTTCAACTACAGCTGAACCCTTTTTTTAACATTATCACTCCATGGCAGTGGACATGTACATAGATGGTGTTTCTACATCACCCATCCTGAGTCATTCCTGGCTTCAGCTCATGTGCACTGCTTTTGCACATCCCTGTTCAGTAGTGAGTTACTTTTTTAGACAAGTGGATCCAATACAACTGTCTCTTTTCCTAACTGTCAAGGTGGTCCATCTTGGAAGCATTGAATCAGACTGTTGCACTCTTAGACACAACATCTGTTCAAATGTATTTATGAAAGGACAATTAAACTGTGTCTGTATCTTCTGTAAAAACTGTAAAATAATTCTGGGAAGCCACACTTCTAGACCTGGGCATTATGAGACTTTGCTAGTGCACCATTCCCGCATACTTTCTGATTACTGTCCTGATCCTTTCAGTTCCCACAGAACAGACAGGGAAAAACCATGCCACCATTTCATAAAAATTTGTTGATTAAGGTGTGGAAAGCACTCTGACACTTCTGATGAAAAGTGCTGTAGATGTTTTTATTTCTGCTATCAACAAAGCACTATGAGCAAAATTACAGTCAATCACCTGGCTTTCAAAGATAATAACTTTAAACTGAGGACCTGAGCTAGATAGCCAACTTTATTACCTGAGAGATCAAGCTTATTGTCACAAGTTAGCAAATTTAAGACCAGAGAAACCTCACTCCTTGCTTTCCTTAATATATCCCTCCATAAAAGCTACTCATAAACACTGTCCTTTTTACAAATCACCATCAAGGTGGAAGCTGTAAGGGGGGGAACTTACCACCACTTAATTAGAACATACCTGCTCTCTCCACTTAGACTGCACAGCCTCTGTTCCTCAGACACAAAAGCCAAACTTTATCCAGGTCCCCAGGGCAGTACCACTGCCAGTGCTGTACCAGGTATCTAAAAGAGGCTAGTAGTTAGAAGAACACTTGATAATTTTCAAACACACTGGCTCAAAACCCATTACTTTAGGGCACTCCTATCACATTTCCATATATCTGCATTTCCCTCAAGCCACTGACTTATGGGTTTTACTCAGTGTCAATTCACTGTTCCCACTTTGATGGGGAAAAAGTGCAGTCAGCAACAAACTAGTAAGCTCTGGCCCTTGTATAAAAAGAGACTGTGTTTTATTTTGTTATTTATTTGGGGTTTCAAAAATGAAGCTCTTTTGTGTGTATGTGTTTCAAGAAAGCACTTTTTTCAGATCATTACAATTTCTCAGCAGTTCCTCAGAAACAAGTTCCTCCCTGTGCTGCACACTTCATTTTCTGCACTAAGTACTGCCCCTCAGCAGTAGCAATTACCATTTCAAAAGGAAATAAAGTAGCACAAATGCATTTTACAACTCTCAAAATTTCATAATAGAAAACAGCTAAGGAGTGATTTGCAATGTGGTGGTTAATTGTAAATCATTGCCAATATGCTCTCCACATGCTGAGTTTTGTAGGCTTGCCATGTGGTATGTAATTTTAACAGACCACTTCTAATTATAGAATTTTAATTCCTCCAGCTTCAGCACTTTCCTCTTCTATCTTCTACAAGAGCAATACCCTGCCAGCTTCCAAGACCCAGCACACACAAGATAGATGCTAAAGCTCTGCACAGAATATTGTTGCTCATGCATTTTCTTGCAACAGTCAATGTACAACACGTGAATTGTAGTCTCATTTGCTCCTTTTGCTCATACCTACACTCGCCTGCTAAATATTCCCTCTGCTAAGCTTGGCCAAAGCCTTTCCAATTAAAAAGGCCATCCAAAAACGTGCCTAAATCTCAGATTTTTTTGAGATCGTTGAAACTACTGATTTATTTGAAGTCATCACACAAATGCATCTTTACACCTAGATTTTTAGATTCTATTCTAAAGCATAGCACTAGAGAAAGAGCATGAGATCTTGATGGTGTTGTCAAGAAAGATCACCCTTGCAGAAGTATCACTGAAGTACAAAAGCACAAGAGTGTTAGAGGAGTGGCTGCAAAGGACATCCACAAGTCATAGGCATAGAAAGCTCATGGATATCTAGTGGAAACCTACTACTTCTTATGTTTTTGGCAATCAGTAAGTATCTTTTTCCCATTTGATTTGTGTTGTAGGCAGTTAGGCTTCATAGCTGTAGCAGGCACAAAAGAGGTATTGGCCTTTGAGGGCCAAATCTAGAAGTCCTTACATCAGCAAATACAGGATTTGATTCAAGGAGGATACAAATGAGGTCAAGCAATCATTGTTTCACTATTCGGCATAGTATTAGCTTTTTTGCACAGTTCCTTACTCTAGTGGTTTCTGCCTAAAGGAAAGTAAGGTTGTGGTAGTTAAAAGGGCCTTATGAAGATATTATGCTGGCTGCTTCATGGGGATGAACTAGATGTGCTCAGTTAAACTGGGTAAAACACATCAAAATTCAGTTATAACCATGAAGTGCCCTGAATTCAGATTTTTCCAAATATTTGTTACATATTTTGAGCCTTTCATGTAGCTGTGGACATACCTAAGAACAACCCAATCCTAATTCACATGTGCTTTGTTGTGTTGCCATGAAACCATCATAGCACTATGTTTTTAAGTCTAAAATCCCTGTTCCAGTAAAAGTTCATGGAGAGAGCACCTGACATGAATCCTTGAGCACCAGAGCTCTTCCATTTTCCACATGCTAACTCTGTTGCCTTCATGGGAAACACATTTCTTCTGTATTTCATACACATGGCTCCTATGTGTAAGAAAGAAAACAAAAGGTATTTGCTTGGAGTCTGGCAGCATTTCTTCAAGCCTGTTAGTCCTCCAAACCAGTCCCATGCTAGTGAATAATCTGTCAACACAAACTCATGTAAAATCCCATAGCTGATTTTAAGCTTGCCCAGCATGAAAGACAAAGTTGTTCAGAAACTCAGTTTGAAGAAAGTACCACATGAGTCTGTCCCCACTGCCTGTTGGAGTAGTGATAGTGATGGGATCCAAGATGAGTACATCCAGTCTTGACTACCCATTGTGGAAAAGGATTTAAAACAGTAGAGCAGAAATTTGGGTAAAATAGGAGGGTCTTAAGGGGGAATGAACTTACATGGTTCAAAGCTCCTGAAGAAGCAGTTTGAGTTAACACAGTCTTGTGAGATGTTACCCAGACATTCATAATTTTTTTTCCAGTGGTTCTCTGTCTTCTGATCAGCTTTACCGAATATCAAACACAGCAGTGATTTTGTATCATCTCATCTCATTATTAAAAAACCCACAAAAATACATTATAACACTTTGGTAAAGAAATGGATTCTATTGTACTCTGCAGTACTTCGGAGTGTTACTATTTGCATATTGTAGTTAATTATCAAGCACCATATCATCCTAGGGGAAAGGGCCACTGGCAACTTAATTCATTATCTTCTATTATTGTGTCTCACATTAAAATGACAAGCATCTTATGCTGCATAAGTCAACAAAATTTTAATTAATATATCCAAACCTGATAACCAGCAGATACAAGCATATCTGTGGGTTTTTTCCATTCTGAAACCTCCTCAATTTTTGTATGTAGGCACCTCTTCAATGTATTTTCCATGTTTATTTGCTTAGAAATATAACAGAAGCACTGTTTTTAATTAAAGAATTATATTAAAAGCCCAAAATGAGTTTAATAACCACTGCAGTTTCCAGTGAAACCTGTATCTCAGGAAACAGTGGAAAGGCTGCAATAGTAAATGAGCTTGTTTGCTATATACTGAATGCATGCTTCTGAGATGAGACTCATCCACCCACTGAGCATCCACTTGAGTAGGGTCATGGCTCAGAGACCCAGGGCAGGTCAGTGTGGGCCAACCCAAGCCTTCAGTGCTGTTTGCAGCCAAAGAGGGGGTGCTGGGGGAGCAGCCCCCAGCAGCCAGAGGTGCTGGCCAGGGTTGCACCCCGTAGAGCAGGAGGAGCAGGACGCTGCCTTTGCTGCACCTGGGCACCCACTGCCCCTGCCTTCGGACCCCAGGCTCACAGTACTCTAACTTACTCAATCCAATATGAAATCAACCTTTTATTAACTTGGACTGCCTTAGTCTGCTAGGTTATACTGAATAGAGCTACAGCAGGGGCTTTATTCCTTACTTGTCCAATTCCTGTCTGGCTGAAAGGAATAGCATTCAGGGACAGTCAGCACCTGCTAATGCCATCAACAAGTAAAATCACTCTAATCATATTCTGGAGACAATTTCAAGCTTGCTGAAGCATTGAAAGGGATGGTGCAGTTCCACACAATATTTACCCATGATACCACAGCCACATTCTAGAAATCAAACACTCCTTAACTTTAGAAGAAAAAAGGAACTTAATTCCACCATTAAGTGTTAGACTGTTTTGTGAGCATAGAGAAGAGGTGATACCAGAAGGCACCACCTGATTCCACCAGAAAAATTACTATCTGAGCCCAGTAACTTGTCTTCAAAAATCTTTAATTACCATGAAACACCATTTGCAAAAAAAAACCCAGAGGTGCTCCCTCTATTTTTGGCCTTCAGCCACAGCATTTATTTAGCCCAGAGTACAGGAGGAATTCACACTTCTGTTTGTGCAGCCATAACTTTAGCCCATTGTTGTACTTCCAAATTAGTTTATGTGGAAGCTCTGACAAAGCTGCTGTTTTCAAAAATGCCAGACAACATCCTCAACATCAAAATCAATGTGAAATGTAGTAGTATTAATTGGGATGCAAGGATATTTTAGTCATGGATTTGATTTTACTAAATGAAATCAATATACAATATGAAGTAAAATGTACAATATAAAGTAAATGCTAAGACTTCATTATGCAATTAAGCATTTTGCACAAAATCCAAGCTGCTTTAATCTTTGTCTTTTAAAAGTGCTTTTAATCATGTTGGAAGGTAAAAGAATTAATACACATTTTAGTATCAATTTCTGCATAAAGGACCAAGCAAGCAGAACAGTGTAGTCTTTAATGTGACCACTTTTTCAGAATAGACATTAACTGAGGCTTTTTCATGCACAGTTGCTTTTGTATAAACTGATTGACACCTTTGGGGGTCGTCTTTCCACTGACTCATAATTTTGCTCACTCTTGAAAAAAGCCTTCTGCACACCTACTATTCTCTAGTTAAAGCTGAAAATTCAACTCATCATATTTACACAATTAAAAAAAAAAATCCATTCGGCGTTGTTTTTAATTGCAAATCCTACTCAAGGGACCAATTCTCCTGCTTAGGAGGCAGCCCTGTGCCTTCTACTAGAGAACCAACTGCAGTCAATTATGGTAATGAAATGTCAATAAATATAAAAATTTAATACAGCCTGTTCCTGGTGAGTGGCAGATGAGGACTTGCCTCCCAGACAAATTTGCTGGTGCTGCAAATATTAAATGCACCTGAAAGAGGAGCAGGTTGCCTGAGAGCTCTCCAGTAGAGGGATGCTGGGAGATCCAGGCATCTACTGGGTTTTTCCATTATGGCATAATCGCTGCACTAAGGCCACTGATATTCTTGACATTCAGACATCTTAACTTCTTCTTATGAAGTGAGTAGCATATTTTCCCCACAAACTGGAAGCTCAGTAAAGGATATGGAGCTTTTTACCCCCTCTTAATAATTACAAAAGAGATATTAAGTTATGAAATTTCATATTTATATGTGACCAGTTTCTCAATCCAAAGTAGTTGAATCACGTCAATACATTAAACTGATCTTTGAGTAAAAATTATTTGAGGTATGTTACTTTATTTTTTCTTATTATTTATATAGGTATATATACATAAAGAAATATGCCTAAATGCATCTATAGAAAGAGTGATAAATAAGAGATTAACTAGCAAGTAGTTTTTGAAAGATGGATAGGCTGAGGTTTCCAAAGATCAGATCATAGTTTTGACACAGATTTCTCTGGCCCTGAGTAAGCAATTTAATGTCACTACTTCAAGTTTCCCCAGGTGTAAAAGACAGCAATAACCTACCTCACAGGATTCTTCAGCATAATCCATTGATTTAATTGAAGCATGAACTCAACTCTTCTCCAACACTGCAAAGTGTTGTTATTCTTAACCTCCATTCAAAAAATGTAACCTCATTTTCTTGTGCAGCTACCTCCAATCAGTTTATAGGGCGTAACAGGAGTACATATAAATGAAATCTCTTACTAAAAGTCAGTAACTTATTGATTATATTAAGGTCATTACCAGGAAAAGTTAATTTTATTTTCTTTTAGTCATCTTTCTATCTTTCCTTGCTGCAATTTTGTCAGGTTAGAAGTATTCCAAGTTTTACTGCTGTTTATACTTGAGTAAAATCAATTCAGCAGTTTTAAAATAATTTTTAAAAAAATTTAAAAATCAAAATACATGTTACTTAACACGTTTTTTTGGGGTTTTTTTTAACATATTTTAAGGGATCAGAGCCTGGAAAAACAAAAATTTGCAGTATTGGTTTGTTTGTTGCAGTGATACCTCTCCATTCTTTATTAACTACTTTATTATGGAAAACCTTGGAGATGGGCTGAGAGCACTGATTCCATTAAACAAGTGACTGACCCAAAGCAAGCACTAACCATTGTGCTCAGTCGCAATTTACAGCCAGACTTCACTTAGATGAAGTATGACTAGCAATTTCCCTGTTGTTCTGGAGGCTCCTACAAGAGAAAGGTGATGGTAATACTAGAGCCTTTTGAAAATGTGCCACTGACCCATTTAGGTCTCAGCCAGTTGGCCAGGAGTGGTTCTGTGGGGAGCAAGCAGCACAACAGGCCATGTCCATGGGACAGTGGCACTTGCAGGGGACGTGGAGCACTCTGATGAGAAGTGGGCTGAGCATTGAAGCTGAAGCTGCTGCTCAGGTCACCCCAGTTCTGATACAGCAGTTACACCCTGCTCCCACCAACTATTGCCCTGCCCTGGAGCCATCCCAGCCCCTCTCTTCACCTTCCCATCACAGCATTCCCACAGGCTGTGCCCTTCCCCACTGGTCACCATCCCGTGACAAAGCAGGCACACCTTCAGAGTGGCAGGGGCTGGGGCAGTCTCCTGCATGGAAACATCCCTGCAATGGGACTGGCATCAGCCAGAAGAGTGTCAGCATGCTGGGCTTGGGGAGGTTGCCCAAGGTTCCAGGATCACCCAAGGATGAGTCAGCAATGCCTTAAGTATCCTGTGCTTGTGAATTTTCCCTTTTTGAATAAGTGTATTAACTCCAGCTTTCCGTTGGACCTCCGCATACAAGGGAAGCTCCCAGGCAGGTCAGCCTGCCCCGAGAACAAGGGACAGCATGACCAGGGCAGCAGAGGCCAGAGCAGCACCACTTGTGTCCCCAGCCCAGGGGAAGGAGCTCTGTGCACTGCAGTCACTGCTGGGCTGTCACACACCTGCCACCCCTCCTTACCCTGCAGGGCAGCACTTGCCAGCACAAGTGAGTTCCATTCAACTCCAACCAATACAGGGATTTTGTGTAGCTGAGGAGAACGGCAACCACCCACACAATACCTCTGTTTCCTGTGGGAATACACCGACATTTCTGGGCCTGAACAGATGTTTCTGGCCAAGTTCTGGACACAGGGCTGTTTCTCATGAATATCATTGTGTCCCTCTGGAGCAATACAGCCAGGGTAGGCACAAAGTTCACTCCATCAGTTGCTCTCTGCAGGATCATACTACTACAATGAGAACAGGAGACACCAAATGAACAAAACTGAGATGTGGACAGCTACCAGTGTCATAGGCAGCTATTTAAAGCTTCTAAAAAAGCTAATATGGACAATGCAGCACTCACAGTGATGCCACGTACCATTAAGATATATGGTTTAATGTTATTTTCAATATATACCATTGGGTTAAAATTGCTTTATATATAAAATCATGTTGACTTGGTAACATCATTAAATTAAGAGCGATTTCTATATCCAGGAGTATCCTGGTCGCATATTATTGCTTGAAACATCCTAAGGTTTGGGCGTGACAACCCAATAGGAATACAATTCTCTTTTACAGGTGGATTATTCTGTAATAGCATCCCAAGCTGGAGCCACCCTCAACAATCTTATGAGCCATGCACAAGAACTGGTAGCAAAGCTTCGTTCACTGCAGTTTGACCTACGAGAATTTGTCTGTCTCAAATTCCTGGTGCTGTTTAGTTTAGGTAGGTGCACTCTAATCTTCATACTTATTGTCTTTTTCTAAAAAACATTGGAAATATTTTGCTTTTCTTCAATTTTTTGTGAAGCACACGATTTTGAAATATGTTTAATGAGGTTCACAATAATCTGAGGATAATCTTTTAATTATCAGTTGCAGGAAAATTATGTATAAGGATTAAAAGTGTGTTTCCATGGAAATTACTCCTAAAGCCTACAAAATTTTGTGGAGTATTATAAACCTTCGGTATTTTGGTATGTGCATACTGAATTTTCCAAAACAAGGATAAAATTCTATTAGACATCCTAGAGAGTGGAAAATACAGATTGCCATGCTCTTCTATGATATTGAATACAGTTATGTAAAGCACATGGAGTGGGGATATGGTTGAATTTTCCCTCTTATTCAAGGGCGTCTGTGGTAAGTATAAACAATCTTCTTTGCATATGATGGCTGTCATACCGTAACCCATAAATCAGGAATGTATCTCATAGTTTTTCAAAAGTGAAAGGAACTCCTAAAGTGCAAATTAATGATAATAGCTTTAGGACAGATCTGGCTAGGAAATAACCTTTAAAGGGAGGATTGTTTTGTACTAGTGGAGAGGACAGAATGGGAAAGATACCTATGCAAGACAAATTAGTTAAACCAGTGCCCTCCAATAAATCAGTTGAGAAAAATCACTGGTGCCAAGAATAAAAAAGATCTTAGGGAGATGGATTCCTATTGACTTCATGTGAAGACATTTTTCTGCCTGTCCTCTGTCTCAGGTTTGCACTTTGTTGTAAAGCTGGTCTAAATGAACTTTGCCCAAGTGAGTGGCTTTTTTCCTTCAGAGAGTTGAAAGGAGAAACTTAAAAACATAAATAAGGTCAAGCCCAGCCATACCTCCATAGCAAAACCTCCTGTTTTACTGAAAAGGTGTTTTTGTCTACAAAGAGAGTAGCAGAGCCAAGGACACAATGAAAGATATCAGCAGTGGTGACATTTAGAAATGCTTTCCTTTCATTTTCAGTTTTTAAAAAATTCTGTAAATTAATCAAATTCTAAAAATAAATTTTTGTGATACAATTGCAAGTAGACTAAAAGAGACACTTTTGCTGACACTGTAGATCTCAATTACAGTCTTAAATATGTCCCTCCTAGGTGTTACAGAATTTGAACCTGCTTGAGAAAATTTTAGATAAAGTTCCCTTTAAATGTAGGGAAGATAAAAGACCAATACTTCAGAGGTACGGGGGACAGAACATGCAGAAGATAGAAAAGATTTTACAAATTATAATGAAATTAAAATTATACTAATGGAATGGATCATTCTGAGGTATGTCCATTTTGAATCCTAGGAAGAGATGACGGATTTCCTTGGTAACTATTAACATTTTGTATTCAGGGCTTCATTGCTTGAATATCTTAGATTCAGAGAAGCGAAAGCAAACCATCTGTTGCAGAAGTTATGTTTTATGAATTAATCTGATGGATAACAAGAATTCATATTTCCTAATTCCTCATAAGTAGGTTTTTCAGTCATTATACAGCAGCACAAATAAAGCCTGTAGCTTTCTTCTTATGAAATATTTAGAGAATTCATGTCAGTTCAGAAACATTTTAAATTAGCTGAATAAATGAAGTGCATTTGGAAAATTCTCACATTTAGGAGGGTTTTTATTTAAAGATTTTCATCAGCTGTTCTGGTACTTTTCACTGATTTAGGAATCATTCTCACACCTCTAGCTCTTCTATTTCTGCCAGGTACTGTGCTCAACTTCTGAAGCACTTGGGCAGGAATAACCTGCAAACTTGTACCAAGCCAGGTTAGCCAATTTTTCTCTCATTTTTGCTACTGTAAGACAAGACAATTTTTCTGTTAATAGGAACCTTGTATTCACATCACTTGCATGTAAAAGCGATGTAGCTAAGACAGGTCCGACACCTTTGAAATCAATGAGTTCATCATTTAGCACACTGCAGAATTCCATTTGCTGACAGTCACGTCAGACATTATTCTGCAAGGAGTAAAATGTAAAGATGTTCCCACTTGACCCCCAGGACAGAGGCAAATACTTAACGAGAATGATGACAAGATTGAAATTAAAAACACAGATACCCTTTCGAGCTTAGCACTTAAGTTTCTGCCCAAAAGAACAAATGAATCATGTAGCTGAAATTAAAAAGACACCTCACAGCCTAACAGCCAGTCAGGTTTAGAAGACATTGAAGTGTCTAACAATGCTGGTAGGCATTCAGCAGGGCTGTCAGAAGTAGCTAAGCATCAAGTTCTACATAAATAACTGGGAGCAATTATTGTACCTAAGTATCTAGGTGCATTTAGCACATATCTACATCTCTTAGGCATCTCTACAGAAAACTGGTCCTAATGCCAATAATGTATCACTTAATAAAAAAAATATTTTAAAAACCTCAGCTGTTGACAATCTGGCCCTGTAATGTTTAATGTAATAAAAAGTGCTTCAAGACATAGCCTTTTTACATTTTTGAGAATGTTCATATGAGTGTTAACCAAGCCAATGAAACCTTTTACTATTGTTCTTTCGTCCAGTGCTTGATTGAAAAATAAATGTTTACTATAAAGCCTCTCAAAGGCAATATGAAGTCAACAGTCCACAGAATTAATTTCTTGAGAAGAAGTTGTCTGGTTTTTTATAACTGTATAGATATGAGCCTGCCTTATAAAGCTGTTTGTGATTCATGGCCGTACTGTCCTGTCTGTCTCTCCAAAAGACAGCTATCTCCTTTGGGGCAAAGAATTTGGTCTCTGCCTTTTTTCTTAACATTTCAGAAGTGATTGTCTTAATAAACTAACAGTAAAGCCATGTTCAAAACCCAAAGTACTTGGAATAATTTTTCAAAATAGAATTAAACTACATGAGTTTTGCTTGCAAGATTTTAAATTAAAGGGGTAATTGTTCGTTATCTACTCGTAAGGATTTGCAAAGGGTTTATACAGGAAAACCCTTTTGATTTTTGGCAGCATTAAAGAAGATGCTGCTGAGGCTTAGGCAGATGCATATTAAGTGTAGCTGTTGTGGTGGCAGTCACACTGCATGGCCCCACCTCGCTGAGTGCAACCCCAGCACAGGAGCTGCGGTGCTTTCTCCAGGGCCACCTGCTCTGGCTGGGACCCTCTGACCAATACTGCCCACTACAGAATGATAGAGTTGACTCAGGAATTATTCAATAAGCCAGAATAGTTTGGTAAATAGTCCTTAACTGTGATGTCTCTAGTTCAGTGCTATAGAATAGTTAAATATGTAGAACTACATAATGTTTAAATTCCCCCTCTCAGTTGTAAAAAGCAAATGTCTTTACAGGTAGCTAGTTCTTACCTCTCTGTACATAAAAGTCTTTCATTACAGTTCCCCTTGCCAACCCTTCTTTGACTGATTTTTACATTATATTTGCAAACCCCAAAGAAAGTCTGTTTTCTGGGGCATGGTTTCTGTGATTTCACATACAGAGATATTCTCCCCTTAATTCCACCTTAGGGAGTGAAGCAATCAATATGTCAAACCACAATTGAACTCAAGTATGTCTGCCAATTTTTTTTTTGCAATCTAAAGATAGATGGACAACAAAAAAAATCAAAACAAAAAAACAAAAACAAAAACACCAAAAAAAAACAAAACAAAAAAAACCCCACCAGAACAACACCCAGCAGCTCAAGTGATATGCAAGTATGGATTTCTCAACTTCTTAGTTGCATTTGACAGGTTTCTTCCAATATTGAAGAACCAACATGGATACGATAATGCAGCAACTGTAATCACACCATTGATGGGAAGTTAGTGGCCAAGCACAAATTGCAAAAATCAGAAAAAATAAAGAAATCTTTGACAGACTTAAGTGTTAAACCTACTTTTAACAGTACTTGATGAGCTGGTGTCCAACACATGGAAAGCAAATATCTGAGAAGGATGCCGATCACACAGTTCTGTAGCTGTTTATCAGATTTACCACAAATACAATAAACATTTCTAGCTTTCTGAAAGTTGGCTAAATTGAGGATAATGTGAATTCTTTACCCTAATCCCAGAGTAAAAATACACCTAATTTTTCTATAGCATATAACCAGTACAGCCCACTGTACACATTATCAAATAGCAGAGCAAAAACTAAATACAAATTATTTGTCGTTAATAACTGCTGGCTTGAATCAAGAAACATTATGGATAGAAAAAGCAAATGTGTCAGCTTATCAAGCTCTTTGAATTTTCATTACCAATTTGACATTAGTTGGGAAACTCCTTTCTTTCCTTGTCATAAATCAGAATTAGAAAGAAAACAAATAAACAAAAGCACCCCACATGTGCTGTTGAATTGTCTGATTCTGGGGCTGAAATAGATTCATATGCTCCACTGGGAGATGCAATTTTGACCCCGCTAAAGCCAAGAGAATTTCACTCTTTTTTATTGCAGTCAAAATTTTCTTCCCTATCACAAAACAAAATTCAAAATAAATTTTCATAAATTAAATTTGAAAAATTACTAAATTTAAATGATGCTTGAAGAACCAAATGAGTGCCTTAAATGGTATATTTTCTGTCATTTTCATTTTACCATCCAGTAGCTTTACAGGCTGGTCATTTAACCTGAAATCAGTCATTGTTTTCTCTTTACAAAAGCTTCCCATTTGTCCTCCTAGTTTTTATTATATGAACTCAGCAAGGATGATTTTTCAAACTCCCATCAGAGCAGTCTGTAAAGTGAAATGCCAGTAAGAAAAAGTCAGACGTAGTTTGACCCATGTCCAGACACTTGTTGGCTGTGGAGCTAAACACTGGACTAGGCAGCAGCTGACTGGTGCTGCTCTCTTATCACTGTCAGGACACAGACAAATGTACTTCATTTGAGAAATGAATGTTTCATCAATGGACAAATAATTGCAGAGCCACTACTGATTTCACATCCCACTTAACATGAGACAAGAGGGTCCAGTACAAATTATAAACATTTAATTCTGGCGGACATCAAACAATGGGTTCTTGCTTAAGCAACAGAAAAAAAACCTAGCAAAAAAGAACTCAGTTGTTAAAAAACCACAGTCTTAGGCAGATTCAGAAAGTTCACCTAGATCTGCAACACTCCATTCTCTGTTAAAATGAGAGGAATATTAGCAAGTTAAGAGGAATATTAGAAAAGGAATCTTTCCTTGCTTTTAGTCTCTATAAAGTGTCAGAGCTGAGATGGGAGGAGGTATTTGAAGTCCTAGGCCCCACCATTTGCACATATGGAAAATAAATGTGCCTGTTAAGATTCTAATGCAGATGAAAAAGGCTGAAATGAAGCATATTCAAGGCAGACTCTACCCCCAGCACTCACAAGACTAGAAGGTGTTCCCTTCAAACACACACGTGGGGAGCAGCAGCACAAAGCCTGCCTGTGCTCCATTCCACCTGGTGCAGTAACTCACATCAATGCAGTTACACAACAATCTGCAACTGAAAAAAATAGATATTGCACTTTTTAATGTACTTTATGTAACATCATTTTTCTAGTCAGTGTTCTATTAGATTTACAGACCAGCAGAATCTCTGCCTCAGGGAGCTTGCAGTCTAAATACACAGAAAAGATTTAAAAAATACAGTAGCAAACTATGATGAAACATGAGTTTATCAATACTTTCACTTCTGTAACTTTTGCTGAGGGTTTAATATCACACTTATGCAGACAGGAAAATAAGACTATAAGCATCAGCTGGAGGTAATATAACAGGGAATGTAGACTAAATTTTTGTACTAATTATGATAGTTAAGAGCACACAAACAAATATAATAGGAGAATGAAATGAAGAAATTAGTGAGGCAGGGGTTTTATCAAACCAAAAGGAAAACAGGAAAGAAGACCAGAAAATTAGACAAGAATCAATTCATGCAGAATTATAGATAACTAAGTGTGCTAGAGATATAAAGATATAACCTGGCAAATTTTGCATGTAGACCGTGATTGCAGATAAAGATGAAGTAGGTGCTGTGAATTTGAAGCGAGAAGCATTACATGACAGTCTTCCTTGGCAAGCCAGTGCAAGTCACTAATGGAGACCTTATCCAGGCATGGACTTGTCATTACAGATGACTTCTCATTCACAGGGACAAACAGTACCTAGGGTTTAATGACTTCTTCAAAGTGGTCACTCTCGCTGTTTTTACTTCCGGGAGTTTGTAAATATACAAGTATTTTTAGTTAAATAGTTAGGTTTGTTAGACCTCAATAGGTCTTGTTATATATGTGCTGTTTATAAAACACGTGTTTAGTTGGGCTGTAATAACGAGGTGGTTTTATTTTAACCATTGGAAGTTTTCTTAGATTCACCCATTCTGCTACCCAAGGATGCCTGTACAATTGCACCTGGCAAACAGCAGTAAACCAGCAGTCAAGGGGGTCTGGAGAGCACTCTGGCACAGCTTTCATGCTTCCCCACATTACATCTGAATTTAGAAAAATACTGCATACCTGTCTGATTCAGGCTGTCTCAACCCTAATGTCCACCCAGAGTATGTACTGGAGGCTAATACTGGCAAAGAACACTTCCTAAACCTTATGTAATCATCTGGAATTCAGGAAGGACCGATTACTATTCAAGAGTTGCAACTGCTCAATATTTATACCAGAGAGACTTGGCAGAAGCAAATAAAGGTACATAAAGCTGATGCTTGTCTTAATTAAGTGCAGTATAATAGGTGTTGGGGATATTTTTCTTAGTGAAGAGAGCAGTTTAGCAATGACCAGATATAACTCATTCTGAAGTTCAGAGTCTAAAACTAATCAATATGTATTTATAACAAGGGAAGAACTAAACATAATTTATTATTAGCTGACTACTAACTAATAGATAAAATCAAGATTTATTTAAGTACCTTTTTCCACATACCAATTATTGACAAAAAAAAATTGCTCCCTTGGATTCTGATTGGGGTTTTTGCATCATTTCAAATAGACTTTTTGAAATTATTGTCTCATAAGCAGAGTGCCTGGGAGTAAACCCAAAAAAATCGAGAACGAGACATCTACCTAGGATGATCCTTTCACTGTGACAAACTTCTCAATGGGAACATTTCCTAATTTTATGATGAAGAATCCTTAATGGCAGGTGACATTTTCAAATGCTCCTTTAAAGTACACAGTCTCCGTATGTGCTGATGAAGAGGTGTTGACTGGCAGACAATGCAGGGATCACAGGCACAGTCCGAGCACACCCAGCCCAGGCTTCCCTCAGATGTCACTACAAAAAGTTTTGAAAGAGAATGAAGAAGGTGGAAAAATAGATCTGGCATATTAAGCATGAGAGGCAGAAAGGAGAAAATGGAAAAGAACTTGGTCTGGAAAGGTGGTGGGTGGGAAATGGAGATGGCATTCCAGGCAAGTCCAGGGCAAGAGGTGACCTTGTGACACTGAATGACTGATGACAGGTAAGGCAGGAACAGCCACAAGGCCTTGAAAGTGAATGTGGCAGGGAAAGGAAAGTTGCCAAGACAGGGAAGCAATGAATAGGAAGGGTACCTTGGCAGCATTGTTTGCCACTGCCAAAGGATGAAATGCTGGGGCACTCAGACGTGATCTGCTGAAGCAATGTGTGTCTGTTAAAAATTTAATCAACTAAACAATGTCCCCTGTGCACATCCCATGGAAGTCAGTGAGAATACATTTGCAGGATTAGCTCTGTAATATCAGCTTGGGAAAAATTGCATTAGAATACACAAATTTCAAGGTGAGGATCACTGTCTTTTGGAAGACATCGTCTCTGGATATAATGAAAGCTCTGCTTCTTTAAATCTGAAGTCAAGATGGTGCTTCTCTAAATTATTATGACAAAGCTCAGTCAAAAGTTACAGACTTGATGCCCAACCATTGGATGGAAACTTATGGCTTGCAGTGAGCAGAAGATTGAAAGAGGTAACAATGATGATTGTAGGAGTCCTTTCTTGTCCCTAAATAGTCAAGCAGTTGAAATTTATCATGCCTTCTAATTTCAGGTTTTACAAATATTTCTGCATTTGAAAAATTCAAATTTGGTAGCTTTTAATATGAACAGTTACCAGCAATCTATTGCTGTGTGTTCCACACTGCCTTGGAAACCAGGGATCCATTCCTTACTAGAGATGATGAGGGCCAGCAGAACAGTTAAACATCCAGTCTGCTCCTGGAACATTTAACTCTTCTCTGCATCTCAGGCAAAGCAGCCAGGCTACTCCACTCTGCCACTAGAAGAGCTATTCCACTTTTCTACTTTAACCCTCTGGGAAAGTAAAGCAAATGAATATGGACAAAACCTCATTTCAGAATAATCTCATGAGGGACGTTCTCCTTTCATGGATGCAGCATTGCTCAACTGAGAAATCAACCCTTTTGTCTCTAATTCTGCTTCTCACTCCATTACTTTGAAGTCCCTAAAATAATATCTCAACCATGCAATCTTGTAAACAAAAGCAATAGTTATCTATCTTTGTAAACAGTGGTGAAATCTAGAGTATTAAAGATACTTTTTAGAGTAGAGGCAGATTGGAACAACACGGTTTGAAATCTCTACAGATTTTATAACAAACAACATTTTTAAATTAATCTGATTTAAAATATCTTGATTAAATTTTGAGAAAATTGGATCCTTTCCTTTATAAATCACTTAGCATGAAAGCAGTTCCTTGCTGCATTTTCAGGGTCTAAAACTTTGACAATTCATCTTTTGAGGGACTATTTTAGAAGTGTATTCAGCACATGCAGGGAAAAGTGGGTCGGGGTTTTTTTGCCCTGGCTTTTACTTCTTTATGGAAAAACAAAAACATATTAATTT
>VYZP01079746.1:1235-12460 GCA_013400635.1 Hypocryptadius cinnamomeus | reverse complement strand
AAACCATTCCTGTTGGACAATTTGTCTATTAATGTGTTTGCCTTTAAGATCATAGCATATCTTTGAAATTGCTTGTATGTTAATGAATTCTGTCAGATCGGGGGAGGTAAAGAGGCAAGTTCACTCTGAGTGGTTATTTCAGATGCAGAAAGGGGAGCAAGAGCCACCATGTTACCGCACCAGTATCTTGTGTCTTACAAGTGTCTTCATCAAATTGAATGAAGGATAATTGTCTTTTCAGACAGATTTTTACAGGCAGTAAAATCTCTCTACTGGTTGTCTCTCTTGTCCAGCCAAGAACCCAAGATTTCCCTGGCTGCAGGATTGTGTCCATGTTCCCTGTCAGAATCCAAGTTCTCCTACTGCTTGTAGTGCTGCACTGTGTAAATCTAGTTCCTTAGCAGATGGTGGGAATGTCTATTTTTTTTCTCTTCTGCAGCCTACTCTTTGCAGGATTGTAATCAGGAAATGAGGTTCAATCCCTTGATCCAAGTATCCTAACCTCTGAGTATGGATGAGATTTATGTATACTTTATTTCTCTCTTATTTTGAATCCTCAATCAGCATAGAAATGCTCTCCAAAGGATTTTCATTATAGTAATACTTCCACCTGGGAAAACAGATCTTTAATTTCAGATGTTCTCATGAAGAAAATGTATTTATTGAATATAGATAAATCTCTTACCTTCTGCAAGTCATTGAAGATCTGTTAGCAATTACAGAAGCCATTTCTGAAAATAGAAGAAAGTGAGGATTGTGGTTTTCCTGGTTTTTGGATCTTTTTGAGATTTTTTGGCTACTGGAGGCATCTTCCAAATAATACCAAAACAAAATACTGATAAAATACTGTTAATTTTAAAAGCTGTGTGTAATAGGATTAGTTTATATGCTTTCTAGACAACATATTACTTAACCTAGTCCCTATTTTTTTTATGTATTGACAAGGAAAATAATATTTTGAGTATATTGTGATGTATCTGTTTAGTGACTTTTCTTTTAAGCTTTAATATTCCCAGGAAATAAGAACTGAGGTGTAGAGAAATTAAATAAACCTGCAGTCATAGCAAATTAAATAGTTTAACTAATTCCTAGGCTTCTGGAGGCAGTGTGTCTCACTGAGGCTTTGGGCTGTGTAATGGATTATAATGTTTAGGAAAGGAATTAATTTATGGAAGAAAGATTTGAGGTTAGTGTGTCAAAGACTTAACCATTTCCATAATAGGCATAAACCAGAGAATATTTTTTTATTGTTGGACAGAGAAGGAACTTGTGTTAAAGAGGAAGAGAATGATTTCCTTGAGGTTCTTTTTTTCCCATGTTAGTATTTTTGTTTCTACATATCATAACAGGAATTGGTAACATTCACATCCACATGGTCTTGAGAAGGATGTCATCAGAGAGCAGAGAGTTGTACATAAAGTTTTAGATTTGTTTTCGTTTATAGTCTTAAGTTCAGGAATGATCCATCTGCAATAAATGATGAAATGATAAAAATTAATTCTATTAAATGATAAAAATCATATTCAAAGGAACCTTGGGTTCATCCCTCTGTCCAAAAGCAGGGTCATTCTATCTGTGACATTGTTTTACCTGCTTTAAAAAACCTGTGCTAATAGAGGCAGTCCCTCATCAATGTCCCTCATCAATTTATTCTGATGAAAATCAGGCACTGCAACTGGAATCCATTAGTTGTTGTCCTGTCTACCATGGGCATTTAAACATTTTATTTCTGGATTCTTGATGTACTGTAAGACTTGTATGGCATCCCACCTCTTGCCTGTGCCTGGTGCAGTGTCTGATCTCTGCCCACAGGCAGTGTTTCCTGAACCCCTGAATGCATTAGTTAAGTTCCTTCTGTCTCTTACTGGTGTGTGCTCTTCTCTTCTTGGCACTTAGAGGCACACTCAGTGCTTCAGCTGAGGCTGTACAAGAGCCCAAATGCATAGTGGAGCAGGATTATTTCCTGTGCTGTTCAGGCCATACTCCCGTGTAGACAATCAGTACAATCCCTGCTGTTTTCACAATGCCATGATGTTGTTGACTCATCTGTGAATGATTATAGCCCTGGGATCTCTTCCCACAGACCTGCTGCTGGCACAGTAGGATCCCAGCCAGTGCCATCTTCTCGCTGAAGCTCATTTTCTTGTACTTGCCAAAAGACATTAGCATTTTTAAAAAATTATTTTTCTAGGTTGCCAAAATTTCCAAAATTATAACCTGATCTTCACCCTATTATTTGATCTTCACCCTAATACCCTACTATTTGAGCCCTACATGTTGCATAATGATAATCTCTATTCTACCCTTCTTGCTGTTTTGAAAATATTAAACAGTCCTGGGTCAAAGACAAACTAGTTTTTAAAACCCCACCCAGTGAAACCCCAACCCATATCTACTCTATGGCAATTAAAACAAAACCAAAAAAAGCAGGTTTCTCTGGTTTGCTCTGAAGAACATTTAGTGTGCCAGCATAAGAAACCTGGTACTTGTTGATCATGCAGGCCAGCCTGCAGAAGGCTGTGCTATCTGTGACCAAGAAAAAGAATGTGAAGAGCAGCCTCCCTGCACTAAAGGAAATTGAGGTGTGGCTCTAGATGGCCACTGCATGGCCCTGCTCTTCAGGGAGGGCAGGCTGAGTGACAAAGGTTGACACCGAGCAGTCACGTATTCTTTCACAAGTCTACAGGCACCACAAGGGCAGTCTCACGTTCTCTATCCATAATCCTTATTGAAAAAGTGAGGCTATTTAACATTGTTACTACAGTTGATCTGATGTTCAGTACCATTACGTTACCAGTCTTAACACTTAATATATGAAGGATAAAAAGGAGGAGGAGAGAGCTGGGAGTTTCCCTGACAGTTTTGGGAATGCATACCAATTTGCTCGGTGCTGTGTGCATAGCAGGGATTTCTCTTATAGAGAGAAATTGAAATCCAGTGTTCTGTGTTCTCTCTTGGCTCTTTCAAGACTCTCTCAAGTTTAGAGAAGTTAATACTTCTGTGCTTTTTTTTTTCTATATGACTAAAATGATCCAGAAATGTGAAAATGAAAGGGAGGTTTGAGAGGTCATGCAACCTCCCCACTGAGGTATCATTACTTATAAATTCCTGAGACATATTTGTGTTCAAACCTCCTGTGAATGGGACTTAAAACCTCCACAGCTAACTTCTTCAAGAGCTTTTTCCTTAGTAATGCAGTGTTTGTACTAATCCTTGGCTTCCACATATTATACTTACTTCTTGTTTTCTCTACCATTAAAGCTGGAGAAAAGTGCATCGCTATCGTTTAAATAACATCTTTTCTTATCTTACAAACCTTAGACCTGGCTTTTTCCTCATGCTTCTTCATGGTTGTATCTTTTCCAGTTGCTGTCACCCCACTTTCTTCAACCTTTTCTTTTAGGCCGTGCTTTTTAGTTGAATCAGCATTCATGTTGTCCTTCTCTGGTCTTCGTCCAGGTTGCCTTCATCTTTATTTTGCTTGTCTTCCAAGCAATATATATTGCTCTTCACCAGCATCCAGAAGCACTGTATTTTCACCTCCACTGTCTAATCCACAATGAAGCTGTAAATTTAGAATAAGTTGAGATTTACCTTTTTTGTAGCCATCTTGATGTAACTACTTTATAATCAGGTCAGTATGGTAGGAGAGCACTTTGTAATTAAAATGTAAATTGTCTTGATTCAAGAAATCATTTCTTGTGTTTATACTTCATCATGATACTGTGTAACCCTGGCAGTTTTCAGAACTTCTCCTCAAATTCTTGTTTATCACATACTGACTGTGGTAGAGTGGAAACAATTTGTTTATTTTCAGCAGCTTTCCTACACAATCATGCAAATCTAGAGGATAAAGTTGTTAAAACTTCTAAACATAAATACCATGGAGTTGATTCTGCAACAGATGGAAAAGTGCCGGAACTGCCGCTGACACAAGGGCAGCCTGACATTCGAGATGAAAGTAATTTATTGTAGAGCAGTTACAATGTAGTGAACAGAGGGTTTGCATTTGGGGAAATTTGTGTTGTTTTCTTCCATATTTCCCTCTCACAGTCATGACAGCTAAGCAAAACCAGGAGGTGAGACAATAAAACAGCTTAATGAAGGATGGATAAGATTTTTCTGGTTTAAGTTCATGGTCAAGTTTTTTTATTCATAGGCCACATTTAGAAAAAAACATTTTTCACTTTCCTGCCACCCTTTTTTTGAGAATAGACATTGTATCATCAATGACTTATTTCCAAATATTGCCCCACCACCTTTTCACTGGACATTGTCTATTTCTTGATCTCCTTAGTCACAGGCTGTCACTTCTTTTCACAGAAATGAAGAGGAAGACATCAAATCACAACGCATTTGAACCCCCTCCCCATCCCCCAAGGACATATTTTTACAGAAAGAGCTGGCAGCATTTCAGAGTTCGTAGAATTTTTCCTTTCCCTATGGGTTGAATCAGACCTTGGCCAAGAAAACCCAGTCATTAAAAATAAGCCATTGTAATAGCAATGCAGCTGTCAGATGTAACATTGGGCTGTGAGTGGTGTTGTAGGTGGTGCTTCTAAGTAATTGTTTCATTATTTCATTGTTAGTGAAGAGCTTAGGGATAAGGCTGAGAGAACATGACCCTTAAGAGACCACATGTCCTCCCATGTACAAGTCTGTTACGTTTACCCAGAGAATGTGCCAAATTTGCTTGCCCTGAGTTTTGTCATCTAAACCATGATGCAGGCACTGTTGGTCATTGGTAGTTGAGCACGGTTACTGAGAGGAATCCACGTCCTGCCGGCCTTGCGCCAGACCCAGTGCGGAGATGTGTGAATGCTGCCCTCGGGAAGCGTGTGCTGCAGCACAAACTGAGGAACAGCCTGGTACCAACCAATGCAGGCAAGCTCAGAGTAGCTCCAAAGGTGTTGCATTTTAATGGTTTGTGGGGCTTTGTTTTTTTCTTTCCAGAAGTGAATGTTACAGTGATGGACCTATCTTAGTGCAGGTAATTTCCCTGGGAAGCAGATGCAGTGGTCAAAACAGCGAAGAGCCAGCATGGCAGAGCAGGATATTGAAGAGCTGTGATGTCAAAAGGAAGTGTTCCATCCCACAGTCTGCCCAAGTGGGCGCTCCAAGCAAAGCACATGTCTCTCTCAGACACCATTTCCTGGTGTTAATAAGTTAATAAGTGGAAGTGGTCTGCAGGGGAAGTGATGTGTCTGTCACAAGTCTGAAAGTCCAAGGATTTGACTAGCAGAGTTTGAGGACAGCTGTCAAGACTGCAGCTGTCAGTTCAGAACTGTTGTGTAAAATTTGATTTTTAATTCACCACATTGCTGAGAATACCTTTGTTGTTGTTGTTGGGGTTTTTTTGTTTGTTTTGTTTTGGTTTTGCTCTTTACCTTTTGAGCATGTCATAATTCTTACTTGCATAAGAAAGGCAGAGGTGCTGAACCCAAACCCACTTATAAGGCACTAGGTAAAGGAGTAAACAAATTAAATCAGCCACAATAAAGTCATGCAAGCCACTCCTTTCTCCTGAGGCTGAATATAAGGAATTTGAAGAATTCCTAAAGTTAGCTGCCCAGCAATGTTGCAGCCGCACCTCCACCCCAGCAGCACAGATTCAGGGAACTCTACAAGGAGGAAAAACTTATATTCATTTCAGAAATTACGAAAGTTTCAATAAAGAAAGCAAAAAAATTCAAGAATTTTGAGTTCATGCTGGTCATGTTTAATAAATTCATGGAAACATTTGAGGTGTTACATAGAGGCCGTGTCACAAAGTGGACCCAAAGGAGTCTGTGTAATAGCTCCATTTTCTCGCCTGGCTGGGTACTCCTATGAGCTAATTATAAGGGAGCTGCAAGGCATTCTCGTTTGTCAGTATTGCCAAATTTCACAATTTCGTGGCAAGACTTTCTGCAGTTGCTTTAATACTTCAAGGTTGCTTGGTGTATCAAAGCAGTGGAGAATGTGAGTTACCTTTTTGTACCTTCCTGATTATTGGAAAAAAGAATTGAAGCACAGGAACATGGATTTCATATAGGAAATCCTAGGACCCACAAAATACTGTATTTTGAAAATGTCATTAATTGAAGCAAAATCTTTCTTTAAAGCATTTGAGGTGATAATTTTTCTTCTTGCAGTCATTATCAGGCTCCCGATTGATGTAGTATGTGATACACTGTATTACAGCTGGGTAACGCCATGTCATGATAAAGTAATGATGCAAACTCTTGCCAACAGAAGGTTGCAAGCTTGAGCTGGTGGCTTGTCTTCCTCTCCTGGCCACTGATCAGTAGAGCCAAAGAATGAGTTGACAGGGATGAATCTGCTTTTCTATGGATTTTAGTTAATTTTTGTATATTCCATCTCAAATTCAAACCCACCAACTTCATGCAACTATATTGTGTGAAGTCCTGGCCTCTGCAGCAAAAATTTTAAAGAACTGGCATCCAGTGAAATGTTTATAATCAGCAGGCACCATAGTGAGTCACCAGTATGAGTCACTGACCTAGTTGTAGTGCACGGGATTATGAAAATGGGGTCAGACTTCCCTCTGCCACACAGAGAGGGTACGCTCAGACTGGCATCTGCACTTTGCCGAGGTGAGGACGTGGCCCTAGATGGTGGGTACTGGTAGGATCACAGAGCATGTCCTCAGAAGCTTCTCCACAGGTTGAAGTTAAATGAGATGCCATATGAACTTTAAATTAGAGATTGCCACCAGCAGCAACACAATCTTTACAGTCCTGAGCACACTGACCAGTGCTCTATCACCACCAACAGTGTTATCCTGATGTTTTCCAAGTTAAGGACAGTTATGAACACAGCCAGAGGGAGCTGTCAGGCAGGTCGTACAGTTGTGGTTCAATCAGCTGACATCTACTGAGCTATACTGAGCCATATACTGAGCTACTTACCATACTAAGGGAGAGAGCAGCCTAGGTCAGCTATTGAAATGGCAGGCTTACCCTTATGTATAGGTCACTTTCTTCCTTACCTATCACTTCCTCTTGTAAATATTTCTCAAATGATGGACAAGCATTTTGTCGGTTGCAGACATATGTTTGGTGTTGGTAGAAGTTTGATGTAAACCAGAAGGTTGTTATAAAAGGTTGATTCATTCTGTTTACTCGTCTCCAAGCTCATTTCCCACTGGGAACTGGGTGAAATGTATTTCACAAGCACTGTGGAAAGATCACAGCATTTCAGGCATCTTTCCATGAAAATGTTCAATGAAAAAGAGCAATGTGGAAACTTACAGTGAGAATGTATGCACTGCACAGGCCATGTACCAGAAGCTGCACAGCACCCTGGTGGCAGAGACCTTGAAAAGAGATGAGGCTGGCCAGTACCAAGAGGCTTACAGAAAAGAAGAGACCATGGAAAAGAAAGGGCTTAGTTGCAAAACCAGTCAAAGGGTGAATGTTATGGTGTGGTGCCCATTCACAGAGCAGCTGCCCTCAGCTTGACCACCAAATTGCTAGACAGTGAACTCAGTGAATCTCACAGATTGGACCAACCAGATGTCATAATAATTAGTACCAAATGTCCAGTAATGGAAAACAGCATAGAGACAGCAATTTCTTGTTGACAACATTAATAGGAAATCATCTTTAGTTGGAAAAGGCTCAGGTTTTATAGTTTTGAGTAATGCAAAAGGAAAGAATAAAATTCTGGGTTCTAAGATAGGCTTTGCTAGTAGTGTTTGCATCTCTCAGAAGAGACTCACTCAGCAGCCATAATTCTAAAATATGCCTTTGAAAGCTTCTGTCTGTGTGTAAGGCAGGGCTTCTTCACAGGTGTGCATCTGTCTATTAAGAAGCAATAATTTCAAATCATATTTCACAAAATACTTTGGAATTTTATAAAGGAATTGCAAAAACTTTACCATAGGAGTGCTTTGCTTCTTTTGTGTCAGTTCCGACTTTACTGCATAGTGTACTTATCCTTGAAATAAGTCCTTCTTAGGCTGCTTTTTTTCTTATTTAAACATGATATTTTAATGTGTTTTTTTGGCTGAGGATTTAAATGCCCAAATTTCATTGAAATGCTTTAGGGCCAGAGCACACAGTTCTTGTAAAAACTGTTGCCTCTATTAGTAACTCAAAAGAGCCGAAGTGAAGCTTCTTGTCTGAATATTCCTGTTCTGTTTCTCATTTGATTTGAAGGGTGTTAAAAATGAAGAAGGTAAAGATTGTGCTTGTGCATGAAGAGTGCTGGATCTTCTCTTTTTTAGGATGAAATCCTTTCCATAAAGTAGTATGGCAGTCATTTGCATCTGATCTATAATGTTCAGGTCTTTTGATTGACTAGCAAAGTATGGTCCTCAGGACACCACAGGAATTTAATTAAGCAGAGCTACTTTGTTTACATGGTGCAAATGAGTGCAAAATTTACCTGCAGCTGAGACATGAATGAGATTTATGTTTTTCATCAGAAAAATAATACTATCACTTCTAAGATTATATATACATATATATATATATATATTTAAGAACACTATCACTTCTAAGATTTGTATGTCATTAAGTGTTGATAGTTTAAGAAATTGTTCATTAAAGAATTCACAAACAATTGTTGTAATTACACTCTTTTATACTGCCTAGCACTTTAAATGGAAATCTCAGAAATTGGTTTTACAGTTCTTTGTTTGCCACAAGGAAGTAGAGAAATGAAACAGATAAATAATTAAGGCATTAGCTTTAATGGAGGCTTAGGAGTTTGGTTAATTGTTTGGGTTTTTTCAGTACAATTGTTACTTGGTATTATTAAAAAAAACCCCAAGGACAAGCCAGCCAAAACCAACCAAAAAAATGCAAACAACCATCTAGCACTTAGTGTCTTTAACACAATAACAAACATTTCTACAGTTCAGCACTTGTGAGCAACCCTAGAATAGCAAACCTGTGCAAACAACTCAGATCTTCTGAGAAACTTTGGAGTAAAAAATTATTTTGTGCAAAACTCAGCACTTTGTGACCAGTCAGATAATGGCAAGCCAATGTTCTCATCTCAGCACTTGCCTGCTCTTTTGCAATAATATGCCAGTGTGACTGTATGACAGAAAGAGACCACCAAAAACCAAAAAACCAAACACTTTAAGATTTCTTTTCCAAGTTCATACAGAGTGAGTAAAAATAGATTTGGTCATTTATAAATGCATTTTATAATATACAGAATCAAGTGCAAAAGCATATACCTAGGATTTTGATATTCTGGAATACTTGTAGTTAGTACAGGAAAATGTGATTTTTTTTTTTTTTTCCTCCATACCATAATCCTGAGACGACATTAAATAAAGAAGGGTGAGCTAGGTTGGGATAACTGATGAGCTGAGATTAAGAATTTATTCCATTTCACAGCAACTTCAGGTGTAATTCTACTGTTCACCCTGATGCTTCCAGGATGCCTTTCTGGCTTTTAGCAGTGTGCTGCAGGAAACCATTTCAGTGTGTGCTGTGGGTGTAGCAGTGTGGCAGGGACAGCTGGACAAACTGCTCCACTCTACAGAGCTGGCTTCCATCCCCATTCTCTTCCTGGTCAGAAACATGACTGCCTTTTTCCCATATTCTCTCTCCCTATTTCTGACTCATTCACTGTTTCTTTTTATATACAGAAAGGAATTGTGCAGGAGAGGTCAGAGCTGCTTCTGTAACTTTGTGCTGCTCATACAAAGGCAGTATCTGGATACCTCTCACTCACACAGTGCTCTGCAGGCCTGGGGGACCAAAGTACCTGGCTCACAACAGACCTTTTTTCCTACAATCTTCAGCTCCTCTGTGTGTCTCATCTCCTGGTGGTACTGGAGGAGGGGAGAGAGAACAGAACAGCTGAATTTGCATTTGTCACATGGCAGCAAAAATAGCACAACATCATTACAATTTTGGCCTGAGTTATATGAAATTCAAGGATTTTTTCATGATGGTTATGAAAGTGACCTTTAACAAATGTTTTGTGGTCAAATAAACATGAAACTTATGGAAAAGGAAAGTCCAATTGCGTACAGAATATTCTCAGCTCTTACATAGAACTGGGAATCTAACAATTAGATTACTGATGAACCATCATAGTCAGAACGTGTTTCACAAAACTGGAGTTAGTCTATGGCGTATTTATCATGGATTTAATCAGAAAAAGTCTGGAAATTCATCTGGAGCACAAGCAGCTTTTGTTCAGCAAACTGCTGACATGTTCCTTCAGGCAAATTTTTCCTTTGGCTGGATTAGTTAAGCAAATAACTATGCAGAGTGCTTAGTCCTGGATTTGCAATTCTGAAAGAAATTTATCTTCTTTATGGGTGCACTGCATATGTGAGTATGTCAAAAAAAGATCAAAGTCAACATCTTTGGGACTATGTTTTGATTCAGTAAAGTTCAGGTCCTTTGAAACAAAGGAGAACTCTGGTTCTGAGTTATCAGCAGGACTGCTGGTGGTCATCACCAGGTTGTTAAGAAACACTTAGATACCACTGAAGTCCTGTTCATATTTTTGTGTCCTTTTAAACAAGGGAACAAGATTGAAATCAGGTATTATG
Organism: Hypocryptadius cinnamomeus; assembly: GCA_013400635.1. Classification (NCBI taxonomy): domain Eukaryota; kingdom Metazoa; phylum Chordata; class Aves; order Passeriformes; family Zosteropidae; genus Hypocryptadius; species Hypocryptadius cinnamomeus. The sequence goes on along the minus strand of VYZP01079746.1, from coordinate 1,932 downwards.
ATTCGAGACTCCTGAGGCAAGATGCTAGCAAGCTAGAGAGCACTTGGCTGTACCAAGTAATTCATGAATACACACTAGTTGTCCCATAACTGTAAGATAATGGCCAATTAAGAATATGGCTTTGGAGAGCCCTGTAATAGTAAAAGATAAAATCTATAATTTAGAAATCCTTTCATAGACAATTCAGAGAACGAGAACTCTGCATGTGCAAGTGCTTGGTAGTGAGCTAGCTCCTGTACAGCCAGAGTTTAAAAAGCCAAATACATTTCTTGGGGAAAATAATGTAATCCTCTCTGTATGCCTTTTAGGAGTTTGCAAGGGAATGTCAGCGTCAGTAGAGATGATGTAGACATTCTCCTGAAATATCTTATTATGTTATTAGCACTACCTGAGAGATCAGTTTTGTCCAAAGGTGTCCAGTGGTGTTTTCACCTAAGTCTTAAAGTACAGTCCACAAGTATTTGGCAAATGGTTAAAGTATGGTTTTCTTTCTTGGCTAAGATCCTTATTTTCACTTAGCCCAAAACACTGTATTAATTTTTTAATGACTGCTACACTATTATAGAGACTTTTTCAATGTTGTACCAGCTGTGTACTCTTTTTCTGTGTCCTACATATTTGATTTTTTTCTCACATGTTTCACAGACTGATTAACTCAATCTCACCTCCTTTGCCATTAAGAAATTTGAACTGCCAT
>VYZP01079678.1:266-16231 GCA_013400635.1 Hypocryptadius cinnamomeus | reverse complement strand
TTTTTTTTTTAATTCCAGGCAGCATTTTAACAGTCATCTACTTTTCTCTCTGAACAGGTAAGAGACATGAATTTAAATTGCAAAGTAGAGATCTGAAGTAACACAAAGTCCAGGTATATTTGGATGTGGAGTTTTAAACGTAAATTTAAAAGCCCTCATTATTTTTGACATTCACTAAATAGCTTCAGCTTGGACACCCCAAAACAGCGGCTCAAAATGCTGGTGGACATTTGGAAAACTTTGGTCTGTCTTTACTTAACTATAGTAAATATTATGAAGTGGTAGTGCTATATTTCCCCTTATATTTCAACAAGAAGAGTCATTGTTTCAAAAGCACTAGATTTCACTGCCAATTTGTATGAAGGAATTCCAGAAAAATGTGAGTTTTTGTTCCAAATGCGCAAAACCATCGTGTGTCAGAACCTGACGAAATTAAAACTCAAATGATAACAAACAAACAAACTCCCAAAGGCTCCATCCCTTATTCCCCACCAAAAAGGAAAAAAACCAAAACTCAAATAATGAAAAAATTAATTCTTCGTGTTCTGGGTCTTGAAAACACAATTATCTGGATAAACATAGTATTTTCTTCAGTTAAAAAGGTAAGTGAATCACCAACCTACAGCAGAAAAACTCAAGTGAATGTGACTAGGTGAGAAAAGACCCCTGTATAACACCTTCCAAAGAAATCGTTGACAGATCTTTAATCCTGATACTGTTGGATGTCAATAAGAATACAGCACATTTAATCTACTCAGATAAGAGGAGCAGCTCAGAGAGCAGCCAGGACTGGGTAAGGAAGGGTCCCTCACCATGGGGTCAAACTTCAGCATGGACAGGTTGCAATGCTAGTTGACTGTTTTCTGTACTTGTTTTGCACTTGCACAGCATGGAATACTTTATATTTCATTCTGAACTAGAACACAACAGCATAATGTCCATCAGAACATGTATATTCCCACATATAACCAGAAATCTTCCATATTGTCATCCAGAATTGCACATATAAATTCCAGATCAATCAATCACACAATGTCACTAAAATCTGGGTCCCATAAGGTGATACTGCATTAAAATCTTAGGCTGCATTTAAACAAAAATTCAGTGTTGAGTCCTGTGACCATGGGAAGCAACAGAGGCCCTGGGCTGACTTTGATGGAACTTGAAGAAAAGGCACAACTTATATCAATGAAAAGTATAAAATGTTATAAATACTTACACAAGAGACAAGGAAAGGTTCCTCCAGAGAAAGGCCACAAACTGATTGTGAGTGATCTGAGAAGAGAAAAAGAAAAAAGGAAATCAAATTGTTAATAAACACATTCAACAATACCAATGTAACAATATAAAACAGGGATCAAGGAGATTTACAGATGGCAGCAATTCCCACAGGAGGGGAAAAAAAATGTTTTAAATTCACAAACATAGATCTTGGAAGTTTTGAAACTACCTGACCCCAGAACTACGTAGCTGAGAAAACTGGTAATGGCTGAGGAGCTTTTCAGTCCTGGGATAATTCCAGGCCAGCAGAGACTAAATATCCTCTGGTGGCTGTTCAACAGTCTCCGTGAAATAGGCTTGTGGCTCTTATGGACAAATGCTCTTATCACAAAAACACTGCCAGATTTGAACAGCATCCTTCTTAGCAGTCATGCCAGATGATCCAGGACTCTGAAACAGAACTCGCCTTCTTGATCCTGACCTTCACAGAAGAGGGGTTAGGCTTATTATTAGGGCTGAGAATGCTTACATTACAGCTGATAGCTGCACAGAAAAATTGTGTTGTCTTAGTTCCTTCTGTCAACACAGTATCTTGGACTTGATTGATTTGTTACCCTGAGACCCCTAAGAAAAAAAAAACGACTGCATGAAAGTAGAATGGCTAAAGGTTTGCAAACTTCTGGTAGACTACAGGTCTACTATGGAGTATCTAAGCTTTACTGCCAACATATTTATTTCCATATTTATTTCCAAAACATAATAACCTGGGATGAAGCAATAAACAAAATTAATCAAAGCCTGATGCTCTGAATTGTAACAAGAAGACACACTCCTGTTGGACACAGAAAACAAAGGCAGATGCTCCCCAAATGTTCAAAGCTACAAATCAGTCCTGTCTCCCCTTCCCTTTGCCAAGCTGAAAAAAATTTGGGTAGTCAGGCCAGACAGTGCTCTCCAGAAGATTTTTATCAGGGGACCAGGAGCACAATGGAAAATGACCATGGGATCCATGTCGTGTACTCCAGCACTTAAGACCTGGCCCTCAACTTCTGCTTCCTGTCTAGTTACAGGGCAGGATTAGCTCTGTCATTCCTCAAAGCAATTTAAAAAACTCAGAGAAATATAAACCTGAGTAAAGAGAGTGAAGGGAAAGGGAAGAGCTGTCACAGGAGAGAGAGAGAAGGAAGGCAGGCAGAAAATCTGTTCAGAGTTGTAGCTACAATTTGTGGGAATTATGGTCCTGGTAGAGGAGAGTGTGAGAGAAAGCATGTGTACAAATCCAGTGCTTGATTTGCAAGGGAGGTGGAGGAAATACAGCAAAGAGCAGAGGCAATCCTAAAAACTGCAGGGCAGGAAACAAGATGCTTATAGCATCTTTTGGACAGGCCACCCAGAGAGTCCCTTTTAACAGCAAATTTCTCTGTAAAGGAGCTGGCTGCTCCCACATGTAAGGAAGATTTGCATGAGACAGAAGGCAGGATGGATTCTGTGCAGAATGAAAAGCTGAAATGACATAAAATGAAAGGACAGGCAAGATCAAGCTGGTGAAGAGAAGGTCACTATCTTGTTTTTAAGAATCCATTATTCTAATGAACTGTAACAGGGAAGTTCTCCTGAAGACTTAACCATGGAAGTCTGTGGATTCATCTGTAATAGACGATAGTGAAGCACTGTTAGGGGCTGGTAGTTGGGTAGTATTTCTTTCAGAGTTTTGGGCAGATGGGACAGTGAGCTACACACCAGGGAAGAACCTGAGACAAGAGGTTGGAGCCAAAGAACGTGCCTTGGAGTCCCAGAGTTAAAAAAAAAAAAAAAAAAAAAAAAGAAAAAAAAAAAAAAAAAAAAAAGGAAAAAGAAAAAAGAAAAAAGAAAAAAAAAAAAAGCAAAAAAAAGCGGAAGGCATCCAGTATGGGGGGAAAACCACACAGAATGGAAAATTTTAGGCTGAGGTTACAGTTTGGCTCTGCTATAAGCAACATAAAACAAGGTCTCTTAAGGGAAAGCATCAAGCAATTTTGACAACATGGATGCCAAAGAATTCTACAAATTATGGCCTGAGATTATGGAGGTGCTGAGTAATGACTTACACAAACATTACCAACGAATTTGCTCTAAGAAATGACCAAGATTGTCCTGCCTAATTAAAACTGTAGGGTAATTATAGACAGGCACAATATACTAGAAGCTGCACACTAGAATCCGGCAAAATCACCAGAACTGAAACACTGCACTTTTAAAAATTATTGCAACCAGTCTGGACACTCGATTATCAGTTTTGTTCAAAAGAAAATATATGAAAACAAAATTTTCCCTGTAAAGTACTGGAAAAACAAGATGTGTCCATGATTCATTCCAGGTTAGATAACTGCAGAACACGTATGCGGGAGAGAAATGGGCCAAATCCTGTTCTCACTGCCTTGTGCAATTATGCTGACTTAATTGAAACCATGAGCAGAACCTGAACCATTAAAATGCTGGGGTGAAACTTCTTATCATATGGCACTGTTGGTCACTAGAGACATTTAACCTAATTACATTAGATTAACACAGTAGATTTCTTCAAGACATATTATTATATAACAACATAAGAAAATGAACTTGAAGAAAGCTGACCATTTTCCCCATGTCTCTATGTTATAAACAGAATAGTTACCTGTCTCTATTTATGTCACTTGTTTTCAACCTGCTATGGCTCTGTGTGGTGGAATGGACAAATGGAATCCACTGATCTTTTTTTAATATTGAATTCCTAGTGTTAATTAATCATTATTACTCAGAAGATGTTTTCGCCATTGAACAGGACAGCCAAGGGCTAATCTTAAACCTGTCTTTACTTCACTGTGGTCAGATTCTTCTCCTCTTCTCTTTCTTTGCTACATTAATAAATTCCATATAAACCACAAAGACTAAGAGATAAGCAAGGTCTACATGTTAAGGCTATTTAGGAATCTAGTGCCCCTGAGTTTAATGAGCATAAGGTTCCTAGACACTGAAGAATTTCTATTTTTGGGAAGTTAAGATGGTGAAAACCAGTGGTATGAGTGACATTATATAAACAGATAATAGATTTATGATGCTAACTACAATTTTCAAAAGTGACTGAGGCATTCATGTTGAAGTTCACTGAAAGTCAGCAAAATTTTGGCTGTAAACTGTGATGAAATATATTGCCTTCGTTAGCTTAAGCACCGCTTCCTTTCAACAACACTAACATCTTAGGAGCCCAAGTAATTTCTGCAATTGGCATTCAGTTGCTTCTTACACTTTATTCACTAAGTGGCTTGAGTTAACCTGCTTCAAGTGCCGTCTGAGCAGTAAATTGGGACAGCGATTCTGCTCCATTTTTGCAAAGTGATTTAGGATCTCTCTGATGTAATGCAGCACACCAAGGTGAGCAATGTTAGCCCTTTAGCCCCAGACTGGGAAGAAGCAGGCTTGAAGGACTGACAACAAATTTAGAAAATCCTAAAACTACTGTTTTGCCTCAAAACATTTTCACCCTTTACTGATGTGGAGCCAGTGAGGGATACAGCTTTATCGTGTGTAATATACTCAGTAAACTAAGATCCAGAGTTTTGCCTCTCCTCCCCTTCTGGGTGCACTACACCTGGTCAGTATGAAAACTAAAATTTAATCCCAGTGGAAGGTAAAGAAAATAATTTACTAGAGAATTCCTCAGTTCAGAGGGGGCCAAATGGAGCCAGTGCCATGCTGGGGTAAAAGCACAGACTGGGCTGAAATTCAGTGGAGCCCTTTAAATTATCTGAGGGGGCAAAGAGACTGCATTGCATCTCTGACACAGCAGAGACAGATTACAGCAAAATTAAATGGAGGATTTTAGTGGATATAATTGTTGTTTTTATATATTAATGAATAACAATAATACATGATTCTAAACTGAATACCAGGTTTGACATTTAATCTGAGTGCTTATACCATCTATAAATGTTCATAAACGTCACACGACCCCTACCCTTTGATTGAATTACAATCTAGTATGCAATTTAGGAAACACGGATTAATCTACATAGATTTATATTTCTGCAGGTTACACAGTTATCTGTTGATTTATACCCTTTTCCCCTAAGTGTCCTTTCCATCGAGAATCCAGGAACATACATGCTAATCTTTAACAGGAGAGCAGCTCAAAATTCAGGGACTAGCAACAGATGGAAACTCGTTTCAGTGAAATCTATACTAATTATCATCTGCTTTTTGAAGTCACCTCTGCTAATGGCCAGCAAAATCTTAGTCCCTGTGATACCTTCTATTACCTTCACATTGCTTGTTACTACAGCCAGCAATCACCTAACATGTTTCTTGGCAATGTTGTGCAATTAAATCGCCTTTCAATCAGCTTGCTGAGAAATCCAGAGATGGAAACTGCTTTAATATTAGGAGTTAATTACAAGAATGCAGAGGAAGGCAGTCAAATGGTATGTTAGCATACCAGAAATATGACAACACCTTAGCCACAAATGTCACACGCGAGGTAAGGGGCCACATCAAGAAAAGCAACGTGGCAACGTCGAGAGGAAAATGACCTCCAAGTTCCCCCTTGTTTTCTTCTCCCTGTGCTCATGCTACTTGAAGTGACCACCTTCCGTAGCAGTCAAAATATCTGGAATTTCAGTGACCTGTATTAATAGGCTTCACTGCACATTGGTGTCTGTCTGGGGACTGATAATGACACCAGCAGCGTGTCACAGCACAGACATGGTCCAAAAGGCACACCCGAGAAAAAGCAGTTCAGCAGATCTTGACCCGTGCACAGGCCCAATCCTGCTCCTTTTGAAATCAAGCAAATCTTTGCAGAGGGCTAACAGGGCACATTCCTTTTCTTGCTCTGCATCTTCACCTCTGTGTGCCCACCAGAAGAGGAAGCTGCACAGCCCAGCCCCTGCCCTCATGGACTCCTTCATTCACACAAGACTGAGGAGAAGGGCTGGCTGCTCTGTTTAAGAAGACAGGAAATGAACATCACTCAGTGGAGCTAGTGCTTGGAAAGGTTTAAACTGAGGAGAAGGTTTCACATCTGACAGCTTATTGCAGGGAGGGAGAAAGCTCATATGGGAGAGGACACTACAAACACAGTCTGAGAGCCAGTTATATGGCCATGTATAAACCCTTAGTCTGCAACGCTGGAGAATCAAAATAAAATCATCTTTAGGAAAGGACAAGAAGTTTTTCTATGCACATCAGAATGAAGAAGTCTTTATGCATTGCCACACGAATATGTATTTTTGCTATGCATCATGAAAGAACTTGAAAAAAAAAATCTACTCAACTACCACTGCATATGATCTTTTAAATGAAATGAACAGCCAAACTGTGGTTCTGTGAAAAATGCAGTGATGACTTGACAACAATTTTGAATCAAAATTTATTGATAATATTTCCATCACTCATTTTCCGAGGACAGAGGTTGTTTAGAAGCTATAGTCCACCAAAGGTAATAGATAAGGTTTTCTCTTCTGTTTCCTCTCTCAAATTTGAAGAAAGAATGCCTTGCTGTCCACCTTAACACATACTGTAAAGGAATTATGACACAGCTCAAGCTTATATTTTCTTTCACTTGTGTATTTCATGTCAGTAGTGTATTTAATGTCATTGTTAAATTTGGGCTGTTAAGTGTAGAAAAAGGAGACTTTAAAATTTTCTTTTATAATTAAGAATGCTTATTATTTTAGCTTTGTCTTTTCCCCATTAACAAATATGTATTGGGAAAAACAGAATTTAAATGAGCCTTACAAATGCACACACACAAAAATGCTTCTATAAACCAGAAAACTCCACAGACCCACAACTAGAAAACACAAAAGAAAAATCTTGATGGAATAGATTTTTCAGCACACTCTGCCTGCCAGGAAGTCTGGATAATATGTTTTGATAAGACAAAAGAAATTAATCCAACCCAAATTTGGACTTTCATGTATATGTAAGCTGATTCAAAAAGACATCAAGCTGACTCATTCCACAGGTAACTCAGCCCAAAATAAGTCCTAACAGCTGTTCTCAGTGAAAACAATGAGACAGATGAAATAAGAACAGTAACCTCTTGCATCTGCAAACTGAACTCTAATTAACATCCATTGGAGGCCTCTTGCTCCCTAAGAAGAACTTCAGTCAAGAAAAGTCTCTATACAAAGCACCTCAGAAGAAAACATCTTTAAAAGAAGAGCAGGAGAGTTCTCTGGAAGCAAGAGCACAATACAGCTTCAGCAGCAGTTGCTTTAAAGGGCTCAGGGTGAGGGCAAAGCTAGCAAAAAGTGAGGAAGAAGGAAGGTTAAATATATTCTTGTTTTATAATGCAAATGTAGCATTTTGAGCATGCATCATGACTTAAAAGACGGCCTGGAATAGTACTTCTTTTATCTTTCTGCAACTCTAACCACTGACTACATCTTTGAGGGATTTGTTACAATGAGTGAAACCAGGGCATTTTGTTGGCAGGTCCTTGGCCAGCACAGCCTCCAGCTCAGCGTGCTGGCAGAAGGAGGCTGCCCAGCACCACCTGCCAGAGCCACAGCACTGCCCTGTTCCTGCTGCCCACCACCACCCTCGACAAGGAGGCCACTGCTAGGGGAGTAATTCTGGGAACAGAATACCTGGGAAGGGATGGCCACTGCCAAAATAACTCCTAATTCCCCTTTCTGACTGCCCAAGGGGGCTGTGCTGTCATCCAGCTTCACTGCTCTGGTGGCAGCTGCTGCCTGCTCCTGCCTGTAATTTTCCCCAGGCTCCCGATCCTCTTCTCCCTCACTGTGTGGCTGTGTGTGCTCCCATCAAGAGACCGGGAAGGAGCAAAGATGGCACTGGAAAAATAATGGTTGCACTGAGACTGGGATGTTCCCACCCAGCATACAGCCTGCTCCCTGCTCACTCTTGCAAAAGAGAAAAAAGAGAAGTCAGCTGTTGACCAGATGAGTTCTCTTTATGGTCCAGAAGCAATTTGGGCATTTTAATTTTATAAAATATTTTGTGTTGGTTTCTCTTGGCACCTAGAACTCAGCTTTGAAACCTTGAACAAAGGAAAACAGAAAACATATCTACCAAACTATACAAGGATATATACCTAAAGGTTCTGGCTGCCTTTCAGGATAAAACATTCAAAATTATGACTTGGCTCTGATTATACCTGTAGGTGAATTTTCTGTTCTGAGGGTGTATGGTTGAAGTGGCAGCTCACAAGCTGGATCTGTTGCGTTACACCATGGCCACATAAATTTGTGTTCTCCTTATTGCAAGGTGGATAAGCAAAGAAGCATCTTTGTTTCCCTGCTTGGAGGTTTGCAGTCCTAGTGCATGGTCCCTGTTCCCTACACCCTCTCAAGTACCTGTCCTGAATTCTGCAGTTCCAAAACTGGACTGCGCAGCATGAGAAAATACAATCAAATAATACTAAATTATTTAGGCAGATGACACTTGAGTAACCAAAATGTTAAACTGAGAAAGCAAGGTACTAGGAACTAAATGCATCTTTATTAATAATAGCAATTAGTGAAGTTGCTATTAATAAGGAGATAATTGCTATAAAATCTAGTGATACATACAAATAAGCTACTAATGTGAGGAAGTGACCCTGAAAAATGAGTTTAAGTTACTGGTTGGGAACTTTCTGTTGCTAATTATTATTTGCTTTCTGGGTATTAATGTTCCTTTATCATGAACAGATAAATCCAGTGGTGTTGTGATCACTTCTGTAAATGGTGTCTTTGGATCATATGTGGTCCCAAGAGGCATGACACTCCACTGTACGTAATTTATTTCCTCAGTGAGATGTGCTGACTCTCCATAATATTTCTTTCATTTTAACATCTGACTAACATTCAATTTCGGACATAAGTACTCTGATATATCATTTCCCTCTGATGGCACTGCAGAGCAGAACTAAAGGGCACTGGGTGAGTGCATGAGTATTGCAATATCTGGAGAACAGGTTGGGCTGGAGTGCTAAGTTGGATTGGGAATGCTGCTAAGCCTGAGCTGCAAGGGGACTGGAGGGCTGCGCAGGGATTTGGGGGCCTGCATCATCCATGGCTGGTGGGACACAAAGGGTATGAGCAGAGTTCTGGCAAGCCCTAGGCTAGAGTTACACTGGACTTCAAAAATCCAGCTTGCCCTCTTTGGTGAATGCTGCATGGTTTAGGACTTGACTACGAGGGTATTTGTCAAATCAGGAGCAAAGTGGCAGCAAGATCATGATGGAAAAGTGCGAGATCCATTGCCACAATAATTTAAAGAAACTGTCAGGATGTTTTCTCGACTGCCTGTCCATAAAGAAATTACAACTTGATTCTATGAAGACCTGTAGGAATATCTTAACCTGACAGATACCACAGACAAGGCAGCAAATCCTTGAAAGATAAGAGAGCATACAGCTTGTGCTCAATTTTTAAAAATTTGTACTGCTTCGAACATGAGCTGTGTTCTTGGGAGACTACACAACACTTGGAACGAGACTAAAAGCATTACAGAAAGATTTCACTGGCCTTTAAATCCCTGCAGACACACTGAAGTCACCAGGGTCATGCAGCTGTACCTCTGTGCACAGTGTTAAGCCCTCAACATGTACAAAGATAGGTTAAGTATGTGTTTCTTCTGAGTTTTCCAGGAGAACTGTTTTTTTCTACAAGGCCATAATCAATACTTTGGAATTTATCTTTCACCTGTTTCTTTTCAATTTATGCCTATTAAAATAAATCAAAACTACCTTATAAAGCTCCACTAAAAATACTCTCCATTTCATATTTGGTATCAGAACAGCGTATTCTGCAGCATGCGGTGCTATTGTATTCTGCGATGCGTGCCCGGAAAACTGAGTTTCAGGGCAACCAAACTTTTCCTTGCTCTTTCATATGGGGACGAGTGGCTGAAGTGTCAAGAATGCAGTCTCTTACCACAGAATCGGATCCCTCTTATCACCAAACATGATGTTGTTTTACAGGAACCTGTTCCTAATTCTAAGTTTTACTGCCAGTATATTCAAACCATCTCCTCCCTTGAATCCTTGTTATATCAGTTTAACTTTGATATGCCTCCCTTCCTGACCTGCACCACCAAGGAGATGCTGCAGGGAGTTTAAGTTGTACAACAGCAGAGAAGCTTAGGTGGAATTTTTCACCAACTCTTCTGCCTTAACTGGAGTATCCATTTGATAATATAGATAGAGGACAAGACAGGGTAGTCAATTTAATCAAATTATTGCAAGATGTAATTGAAGGGAAAAGTCAGACATAATATTAAAGAAGTCACACTGCAAGTACCTAGCACCTTCTCTAGTAGGACTTAGCTTAGAAGTGACACTCTTGTTCCAGTCCTGAACTTCCTCTCCTGAACATCTTGGGCTATCTCAGGCTGGTAATTTCATTTGCTGATCCAGTCAACAAGTAGAAATAATACTTATAGTGAATTGTGGGATATGTTTTGTAAAAGACTGAATAACTTCTCAGATTTTCCAAGCTTCCTAGTTTTCCCTAACACAATACAGCTTATCCGTACATATATACAGCTCATCCAGAGAGCAACCAGTGTGACTTAAATTGTGGAGTTCAATACACATAATTTCAGGAGCTTTATTTGTAAAAAAACCCAAACAAACCCCCAACGAGCTAAACATCACCTTCTGCTTTATAGGGGTAATTATCCTTATTCCCAATTCATGGAATGAAAAAAGAAAATAAGAAAGCTAAACTGATCTTGAAGCTGATCAATACTAAGGCAGAACTATGAAATGAACTCACATCTTTTGATGCCCAGTTTAGAACCTGTATCACATCAAATGAGAAGAAAAATCCACACAGAAACCTGAAAAGACACCTGCATGCACCTTTCTGTGAAGAAAATCCCTTTGATTGCTGAAGCCCAAACAGCAGACACCAAGATTTTATGAAGTCTCTCAGTGGTGAGACATAGTTTGTGCTACTTATCAGCTCTCCTGCAAAGCTAAGTGTCCATTTCACAAAGATGAAACCAAAACCAAACAACTCCAAGAACTCATCCACACTCAGTTTACACAGTTCACTGCATCCATTTGGTCCAGAAGTGTAAACCCCTCTTTAAGGGTTGGATTTAAATATAATAATTATACCATTTTCCCAGTTATCTAAAAATGCAACAGCTTACCATGACCAAATAGAGGTTTATAGGTGAGCCTGTTTAAGAAGCAGCACGATGAACTGGCTTTGTAGTCTAAGAACATGTCACTTCTGTAGATGGACCCTGTCTCATAAGTGACTGCGGAGTTATACTCAGGGTTAGTTTGGGAGATGTGTTGGTGGGGGGAGAAAAGACTGGGATCCAATGGATATGGTATAGCATGAGAGCAATGCTACCTTTATTGTGCAACCCATAATTTTCATATGAACATGAATCAGAGAGATAAACGATGCCAATTTCTTCATAGCTGACTTGTTACAGGATATTGTTTGAGTCTTCACTAATGACTCCTTGAGGTTGGATATTACTGTGATTAGGAGTTGGGAGGATAGAGGTCTGAGACCTTTCAAAGGAAACATTTTGTTCAGAACTGTTACAAGAAAATAAAGTCAGCATTACAGTAACTTTAACAACCTAACCAGGATAATGGTCTGTTCATGTAGGCAGTGCTTTTGCTATTTTAAATGAGGGAGATAAAGTTCATGTAAGATGGGAAGCTGAGATACACAGCTATTCAGTCTGGGGGATCAGGAATCTGTCCGCTTGAGAAATATGAGTATCTGTGGAAATGCCCTGGACAAGGAAGGAAGGTGAAATTACTAGCAGTTGCAAAACAAACAAACAGACAAAGAAAGAAACGAACAAAAAGCACTTAAAATAATGAATTAATAAATCTGAGAAGCTTCAATGACCTTGGAAGCCTACTGAGATAGCTTTTGGGTTTATACTAAAGCAGGCTGTAGGCAATGCTATTCTGCACTGACAATTATCCCAGAAAGTTTGGTGGCTGTGCCCAGCACTGAGGCTGGCATAAAACATCCTACTGGCTTTACTGAGTGTGAAATAAAGAAGTAGCTCTACACCATGTCCATTTTTAACCAAGGCAGATAAAAAGCATTCCTTGAAGACAAACACAGGTTTTGAGGGATCTAATTCCTCTCCAGGCTCCTATCTGCTTTAGCCACAAAATTTTAAGTTTCCTTATTGCCAAAAACTGATATTAAAATAACTCACTTAGGTAGTAAGCTGTGAGAGAACGCATTCTAAAATAAAGCATCCTTTTCTTTCATTATCAGCTCTATCATTTATCAGCTCCAGTTTTAACCACTAGCATCTAGCACTTGCCAGTATGGAAGAATCAGAACTACCAGTGTTTGTCCAGACCCCTTTAAAACCTCCAATAGTGCAAGGTATCCAGCAGAGGTATCACCAGACTGTGGTGACCTTCACTGGAGGATTTTGAGTAAACCATGTATTTGGGAAAAACTAGAGAGTTTTGTTATTCATAGCACTCAACTATTTCCATTTCAGTGCAAATGCAATGGTAAAAAATACTGAAAAATGTCTCATGCGTTCAGAGCTTTTTAATGCAAACATATCAACAGACCAACCTACACACTTTAAGGGCTAAGACCATGTCCCTGTCCTAAAAGAGCCTTAAAGAAAAATTAAGGACTATACCACAGAGAAGACTAATTTACTAAGAGAGCTACACTGTGTTTCCTCAAAATATGTTTTCCTGGGGACAGGAAAAAGACATAACATGTAACCTGAGAGATGGTCACTGTTTCCTATCTTCAAAAAAGGGAAAACCATGTGAGCAAACAACCTCTCCCATGCGTACCACACAAACGTGATCACTGAAAAGGGTTTAATGGAATCAGCTTGTCAAAATGAAGAAGTTGAAAAAGCTTTTACAGATTGTGTCCATGACAAAAACTTTAGCATAATGTATATAGTGCAGAGTGGTTTTTGCCGTGGCAAAAAGGAAGGAATATCATTAATTTAGACACTAAGTGTAAGGTTCTGCTGAAAATCTCCATGGGATAAATGGCAGAAATAGAGCCTTGACCAGACAAATGGAGCCAGGCAAGTCCCAGTTCTTGTTAGAAGTTATCGAAAGTGCTATTGAGTTTTTAAAGTCTGTCATCTCTGGTAGATGATAAGAAAAGGGTTGGGCTGTTTTCCTCAGATCTACAAGCATCTGGCTACAGTCTTGCTGGGGCATATACATGATTGGAATCGAAAATGAGCTCTTTTAAAAGTGCTTCTTAAAGAGACCCTATTCATACACAGTACTTTCTCCCCAAATCTTTTATGGGAAAAAAGCTCATTACGGTCACACAGACAAATGCTGTATAATCTTTCACCCTGTCCACTAGCAACGTGTTCAATCCAATTTACAGCACTTCCCGCTATTCTACTTTTGGACTCCCCACACAGCTCTCCTAAATGCATACCCATCCTGACCCACTGCTCCCCACCTGCTGCTCTTTCAATTTCAGGCTTCCCTGGAGCACTGACTGCCATTCATGCCTAATAGCAAGGTGGAGCAACTTGATTATACAACTCTGAAAAGTGAAATTTCTGAGCCGTTTTTAGACACAGGAACACCATAATTAAGACACACATTACTGTATGTTGGAATGCTCTGGATAGGGATGAGAATGGCCTCCACTTCAGGAAATGTCATTTTGTACCCATGACAATATATATTCATCTGAAAAACAAAACTTTCTGATTGAAGTTCCTTTAAACTCTTTCTCAGCTTGCTGACAGATCTATCCTCTCTCTGCATCCATGTCAGCACTAAGGGAAGTAAGGGCTGGCAATTAGTAGAGAGAAATTTTCAAGGATTCATTTACTTGGCAAATTCATACCCTTATCTGCCTTTGGAAGATCCACCTGTAGATTGCAATTTTTTTTCCAATAAAACCTATTTTTTAATCTACCTTGGGCAATGCTGCTCACCAAAGCACACATAATTTGCTTCAAGTACTTCACATTTGGAGCAGGGGTGCATATGTGGCATCAAGCAGTGCAATGGACCACATGATACTGATGTGCAGAACTGTTTTGCATCCTGACACCATTAATGTTAAACCTTGAGCCCTCAAACCAGGTACTCAAGCTCATGCTTAAATTCAAATGTGTGGATGAAATGAGATTCAAGGATATAATTAAAATTCAACCTTTACTTCAGGATCCTTTTAACAGAAATGGACTTATGCATGCGTTTAAACGGTCTGCCTTGTAAAGACATTTATTGGGCTGAAGTAAGAATTGGGAAGAAGAGATGAAGACATCATTGTGAGTTAGGTACACACAGGACTAGAGAGGGAAAAAAATGCTACTATGCAATTACAGAAGATGGGGACTTCTTTTAGAAGACAACAAGCTTTTTTGATGCAAGTCTAGATTTACTGATACTCTATAGCTTCCTGGTTAAGGATGCGGTTGGATTTTTTCTCACTATTTTTCTTTAAGCTAGTCTAGCACCACTTGGAGAAGGTCAAGCCAACTCCTGGGTTGATTCCTTTACCTGCACAAGGGGGGTGAGAAGTATGTGCAAAAAGCCATCTCTCACAGCACTTACCACTTACAAAGTGAGCTGCAGATAGTTCCCTACCTGAAAGAGTACAAACACCTGATTTTTCAAGCCTCCTGCCTGCTTGAATGTTTGGCCAAAGCAAACACACAAAGGGTGTGACTGGATCTGGAGCAAACTCATTTGGAAAAGTAAGCGAATACTCCTGGACTTTTTGCCTGTGCATGCATTAATGTCCACACAGTTGTTCTTTTATCAGGTGTAAGAGGCCTTTCTGGTTGACACTGTGAACCAGAGCATCAGTGTCATCCCAAGGAAATATGCACATCTGCCAGCTTTCCTCATCTGTCAATATGCCCGTGCACAGGGTAGGAGCAGGGGTGACTCAGAAGGACTGAGCAGGACTGACAATAGGGCTTGCATCAAAGGTAGTATTTCCCTGTCTCTCTGAAATGCAGACATTTTACAAGCCTTTCTCCCTGAAGGAATTAGGATTAGACTTCAAAGCTGCAGAACAAAACAGAGTCATACAGGCACACAATTAATGGACTAAGTCCATGGACAATGATACCAAGGGGTTTAACGTTCATGAGATCTTTTCAGGCTATTGTAGAATCCTTTCTGTTCTGAGAGCTCTCCTGCCAGAGAAAGCCTCCAAGCCCTCTGGTAGCTGCTGCATTGGCTACCGTGACAGCGCCTGTGTCCCCAGCCTCACCGGTGGTATTGTATTCCCACTAGAAAGATTCAGTATGCATCTTTCATGTTTCTTAATAATGGAAAGGATTACAAGGTACTAAGAGTATCAGACTTAACCCCACCAGGTCCTCTTTCACCCCAATTCTCTTCTTCCAAGCTGCTCATTACATCAACTCTAAATTAATTTATCGTAGGTAAACAGCACAGAAATATTATAAACAGAAGCAACTCCTCTTCAACTTGCAGCACTTTTTTTTCCTTTTACATTCCCATTTACAGTGGGAAAAAATAATATATGTACGTAACAGCAAATACTCTCTCACTATTTTTCCTTTTTCTGGTTTTTAAACTGTTTTTATCTTATATAAACAGTGGTGATGGAACTATAAACACCATTATTTCACCTCCATGTTAATACTCTTATTATCTTGCATAAACAGAAGTGAATGAATATGTACATGACACCAATCAATCCTTAGGAAAAAAAAAGGAGCGAGAAGTTTTTATCTTTTATAAACAGCGGAGGAAGAACTTAATGAATTCAAAATGTAGTTTTCCTGTT
>VYZP01079663.1:0-14250 GCA_013400635.1 Hypocryptadius cinnamomeus | reverse complement strand
TCTTTGGCTCAAGAGTGGAAAATTCAGCTCTCCCCTGAGCTCAGCCACTCCTGGCTTTCCAAGCAGCCTCACCAAGTTGGAAAAGGAATGGAGCAGGAGCATGATGTGGTGTTTGGACAAGATCCTGCCCAGCTCTGCCCCTGCGGGATGGGTTTGTGCCACCCTGGCTCTGGGTGATGTCCCTGCCCCGGGGCCCTTCCCACCCCCCCGAGGGCACCAGGGCCCGGGCCTGGGGAAGGGTGGCTGAGCTGCTGGGAACAAGAGGTGCCTCCTGCAGGACCAGCAGAGTCTGGGGGCTCTGGGCAAGGCAGGTGGAGCCAGGGGCTGATCCAGACTCTGCTCCAGCTCCTCTCACCTGAAATGCCTTTCCCTTGGTGCTTTTTGGAAGTCTCTGTCTTTCCATCTCATCTGCACAAACCTGATGTTTCTGTAAGACACAGTTCTTGAGCAGGCTCAGGGACAGTAAAATCAGTGGTGCCACTTCCATTAGGAAACCAAAACCCACCAGGAGTGAAATGAGCTCCTGCAAGGCTGAGGGAGCGATGCTGACCCAGCAAGCCCAGCTGGAACCTCGCTCCTGCAAACACCGACTGCTGCTGGGGCTGAACATCTGCCCAGCTGCAAACCCTCCCTGAGAGAAGACAGGCCCAGATGGAGCCACCTGCAAGATTTAGGGTGGAGGACAAGTGCAAGATTTAGGGTCTGCAGTAAAGAACACATGAAAAAACCTTCTGTGACCCAAACTTCACATTAACAGTGTCCAGTGAAGCCAACACTGAAACTGTGGCAAATGAGGGGTTTGAGCTCACTGCACAAGGAACATTTCCTCTGTGGTGGCCATGGATCTGCTCGTTCTAAAGAAAAGGGAAAAGTGAATATTTGCAGTCAAAAGCCAAAAATTCCACGACTCCAGGACGGCATCAAGCTGAGGTTTGAGCTCACTGCATAAGGAACATCTCCTCTCTTGTGGCCATGGATCTGCTCGTTCTAAAGAAAAGGGAAAAAACAAATGTATTAGTCAAAAGCCAAAAATTCCATGAGTCCAGGGTGGCATCATGAGGTTCATTTGCCCCTCACCACAGACTCCCAGGCTGACAAAAAAGAAGGAATAAATGCAAGGTTCATTTCAGAAACACGAGGAGTCAGCTAAAAACACAAACAACACTGAGGCTCTTCCCAAAGTGGAACAGCTCAGCCTGGCCAACTGCAAGCCTGAGCCTGACTGTGTTTGATCTGGGAATCAGATTTAGCCCACACCATCCCAATGAAAAATATCACACGTGGTCTGCACTTCAGGCTATGTTCCAATATCTGAAGGAAGGGATCTTTTAATTGAAAACCTTAATGTTTCTCGTTATATTTAAAATTAGAGCAGAACGGCAATAAAATTGGTCATGGGATTGAAACAAGTTTTCAGGGAGGGAAAGAAATTTATTCTTCGTTTTTTACATTGAGGCATTCGTTAAAAGCTTGGGCAGATTTGATTACGTCAATGCAAGGATTAATAATTAAAGGAACAACAACCACATGCCTTGGAGAGACACATGAGCAGCTCAGGCGGGAGCCTCTGAGGACACCCTGGTTTTGCTGGAATCTCACCCCTGCCTGCTGCCCCTCAGTATTTAGAGAAGCACTCTCTCAGCAGGCTCTGCCAGGCGATGCCTTCCCAGGAATTTTCAGCTGGTGCCTAAACCCAGGGAATGGGTACCAATGCTTGGTATCAGATTGATTTTGAAGGAAGACTCTGCTGTTCCCACAGTTTATGAGGGGTTCAAAGAGAAGTGTTCGGGGTGACAGCCTCCAGCCCCCAGCAGGAACCTGGCAGATAGATGGTGGTGCTCCAAAAACCCCACAGCCCCGAGTCAACATTGCCCAGGACCGATGGAGGAGGCTCCAAAGCCGCCTCCTCTGCGTGCCCAGAGGCAGATGGGAGTCTGCAGGCTGTGGCCGGGAGACGGAGCCATTCCGCTCCCAGCGAGGCCCCCGGCCAAGCAGAATCCTTGGATTTTGCTTTGCGGATCTGTCCAGCAGCCCCAGGGCTGCGAATGACTTCCTGGGCACTGAAGGTGGCTCAAAGCCTTGCACTGAGGGACAGAATCTCCCACTCCAATGTGGTTTTCCCAACCAGGCCCAAATGGTGCTTCCCCTCCCTCCCTCCCCATCCTTCCTCCCTCCATGGTGGGAATCTTCTCGTCCATTAATAACCTGCTAATTATCTCAGCAGCTTGGAGCTGGGTTGCTGCATGGAATTAGAACCAGCTTTTCCTCTTGGCACCCACTCCTGGGTGTAATTAATGAGGCGAGAGGAAGCCAGAACACGCGGGTCAGCCCGGAGAGCACGGCACGCACTGGTCAGACATCCAGAGCGGGATGTTCCGAGCTGGCCTTGGGGAGGGAGGACGGCATTTTGGGGTCAAACCAGGCAAAAGGAGATAAAGAAGAAGAAGAAAGATGTGCTCCTTGTTTCCTTTGGTTTTCCCCATTCGAGTTCAAAATCTGGACCAAGGAGGGCTCCATGGAAACCCTGCTCTTCATCCCCTCTTTCTGTTTTCTGGGAAAGCTGGATGGAAGGCTGGCACCGTGTCTTGGCCATCCCTGCCCTGCTGAGCAGCCCGAGGGGCACTGAGAGCCCAGCCTGTTGCAGATGAGTGTTTTCAAGGAGGTCTGGAGAGCGACTGGATCTGGAGAGGGACCTGGAGCTGAAGGAGGGACCAGCGTCACTCACTCGCCACCAGCGCCAGGCTGTCTCCCCACTGCCTTGGCACCAGCAAGTGGCCTCCAAATCCAAATGGAATTGCTTCCCTGCTCACGGGATGCGGGCAGGAGGCTGAGGACCCCATCTTGCAGAGATGGGCTGGGGTGACGCAGCTCTTCCCCTTCCCCTTCCCCTTCCCCTTCCCCATCCCCACCAGCCTGGGTGACGCAGCCCTTCCCAACAGCCCCGCTCCACCCAGGGCTGGCACTGGCAGGGCAACGCCTTTGGGCACTGCCACAGGGTGGTGGCATCACCAGGACAGAGGGACACGATCCTCCTTCTCCCGCTTCTCTGGAGCACTGGTAGAGCACAAACTTTGCTCCGTGCACCCTCAGGAGCGCTCGGGCTGCCCTCGCCCACCCCGCTGCCTGTGGGATCCCCTCTCGCACCGTGCCTGCTGGAGCGAGCCTTGATTTCCAGCTCGCTGCTGCTGCTGCCAGCGCAGCTCCCGGTGCTGCCGGATCCGGCCCCGCGGGCTGCCAGGATGCCCCCGACGGGCGGCAGGAGGATGCTGGCACCGGCAGGCCCGGGCGGCAGCGCGGCGCTCCGGGGGCAGCAGCAGTGCCAAATTGGGGTTCTAGCCCTTTAAATCCGATCCGGTACTGCAAAAAAAGGACGAGCGAGCAGGAGAGAGCCTTCAGACTCTTTTAATTAAAGCTTGTACCATATTCTGTATTCCCAAGTCACGGCAGCCGCCCGCGCTTCCCCAGGACACCTCGGGCTCTGTCTCCGGCACGGCATGGACGGGCACCGCGGCTCACCGGGCACCGGCCGCTGGAGGTACGCGGAGGGACGGGGCTGCGGGCACGGCTTCTCCCCGCTCCCGGCTGGCAGCTGGGAGCATCCCCCTGCTTTTCCCATGTGTTTTCCTTTGCCGGGGAGAAAGCGTAACGCGTGGCCGTGGCTCACGCGGGGCCGGTGGCAGGAGGAGCCCTCCCACCGCGCACCTGGGGCCCGGGGCTGCCTGTCCTGCCACCTCCGCTCCCTTCCCTCTCCCCTCCTTCCCTTGTAAATAATTGAGTGCATGACCCAGAGTTGTGGCTTTTTTCCCCTCGCTGCTTAAATCCCGGAGCTGCGGCTCGGCAGAAGCTAAGTTGGGATGCCTGGCCCATAAATCACGGCAGAAGTTGGTCCCTGCCGCGCTGCCGCCGCTCGGCTCCTCTCCGTCCCCCGTCTCTCCCAGGTTAGGGGAGTTTTGCCACATCCTTCCATGCGCATTGCACTCGCAATGCAGAGCAGTTCTGGAGAGCCTCGCCGAGCGAATCCCGGGTTATTGGGAACGACAGCGTTGTTTTCACACCGGAGTCTCCTCTCCCCAGCACTGTCACACACCCCAGCCTTCGCTGGGCTGATAAATCGCCCTTCAGCAGGAGCCCTGTGCCCAGAGAATATTTAACTGTGAACTGCCCCACTCAGCCAGTGATTTTCCTCTCCCCCTCTCCTCCTTAACCGAGTGGCTCTGTTTATTTTTCCACACAACGTGGCTTTTCCCTTAAATTATGGATTGTTGTTCCTTCATTCCCGTTTCAGGCGGGTGCATCCTTAAGGTGCCCTGACCGTAATGAGAGCCTGTTTGAGTCCGTGCAGCCGGGTCCCGGGTGAGGCTGGGTCCCTGGGAGCCTCTCTCCCTCCGGGATCCATGCAGGAGAGAGGCTGTGCCAGCAAACATTTATCCTGGTGCCTATTGGAGGTTAATAACACTTTTGACAAATAGCAGCCTCCTCGAGGCTTGAAATAGGATTGGAAAAGCAGCCACTAATCTCCTTGAATGGTGGTCACCTCTCAGGAAATCAGGAGAGGAGCTGTTTATGTTCTGCATGTCGAGGCGTTAGCACAGCAAAAAAATCCCGCTTTTCTTAATCCACCGGGAAAAACTCTGCCTCGCCTTCATCTCCCAGGGTGGAGGGCTTGGGGAGGGAATCCTGTGAGCTCAGCACGGCCCAAAGCCCACAGGCCGTGGGGCTGCACAGTTGGGTCAGGAAAATGGGGTTTTTCTCCTCACCAACGGTGTTTGCCATCAAGGAGGGAGAGACGGGATGGGGAACTTGGAAGTGAGCAGGGGGAGCAGAGAGTGGGTCAGAGAATGAGCATCTGAGCAGCAGCACCTGCAGGGGTCAGATGGTTTGTGGGCAGCAAAACACTTTGCCTTGAGCAGTGAAGGAGTGAAACTTGGAGAGGAGGGGGCACAGAGCCTGCAAGGAAAAGCAGAGGTGCCAGGACAGAGGGAAATCCATGGCACGGCTCCGTGCTGAACTCATGGAGTGCGGGGCAGCACAGGCAGAGGGGTGCTGGGCACCCCAGGGCTTTGGGACCTTTGGTTTCCCTGCTTTCCTCAGCAGTTCCCACCCCTTGGTAGTGCTTCAGCCATCTGTGACTTTGGCGACATTAGGAAGGAGAGGTGGGATAATGGCTCCATTGTTCCCAGCTCCAAGGGAAGAAAATGACCTGGCAAGGAAACCTGAAAGTGCCTGAAAGTTAAAAAGCCCCGTTCCCGTGGTCTGAGCGGGCTGCAGGTGAGCTCTTCTCGGGTGAAGCCCCTGGAACCTGTTCCTTCCATCCTGCAGAACTGGAGAACACCGAGCAGGGTTTGCAAACCACCAAAAAATACAGGCAGCGTGTTGAAAGATGAACAAAATGTGCATCTTTTTTCAGCAAAGCAGCTCAAGCACACGGAGGGTGGGGAGTAATTATTTATAGTGCCATCAGCAGAAATAATAGAATGAATTGAAGGGCTGAAAAGTTTTGCTGACTCTCAGGGAATGCGTCCTGGCACGGACGGATCATTCCCGGGCCCAGCCCTTCGTATCTCCAGTGCTCCCAAGAGCAGCCTGGAGACACAGCAGAGCCTGGGATGCAGGGAGAGCGGCGGGGAGCTGCTCCCAGAGGGAGGATGGAGCTTCCGTGGCAGCTCCCAGCTCCCTCCCGAGCTTCCTGCGCTGTCCGAGCTCGGATCTGTGTCCCGCTGGATGCCTGAGCACGGGAGGAGCAGCGCGCTGCCAGGGGAAGGGCTGGGTGCCCAGGTTTGGCTTTTCCGTTTCTTTCTGGGAACACTGAGATTAAGAAGGGAGGTGGGGGGATGTTCTTGAGGTCAGCAATTAGTGTGATCCGGTGTTTTGTGCTCTGTAATTGAACTCAGAGTGCAGGGTTTCAGTCACTCCTGATCCCAGGCTTGGGAGGGTTGGCAGGCGCTGATGGACAGGGAATTGCTCTCCTGGAATCTGTCGCTCAGTTGAAGGTGATCTGCACCAGGGTTTCTTTTAGAAACGGAGATAATTGAGTTTGAACTCCTCTTTGTGGGGATGAAAAGGCCTCGTTGGCATTTCCCCCCCTTTTCTTCACCCAGGAATGGTGAGGAGTGCCAAGCTTGTCCCTCCCCATCCGGGCTGATGTTGGAGGTGGCCACTGAGGCTGATGCAGGTGGGAAGGGTGAATTTGAACCCTGATTGAGCAGCAGGCCCTGAGCAAGAGTGGCAGAGTCCCCAGCATTCCCCAGGGACAGGCTGGACTCTGTGGGACAGGTTCTGAGCAGCCCCAGAGCCCTTTCCTTCCCCAGGCTCCTTGATAGCACCACAAGGGACCATCCCCAGGTGGGCACAAGGGCTGAGTTGAAAGGTCCCACCAGGCCTTTTGCTCCATCTTGCCCTGCCTGTCCATCTCCAACCAGCTGAGATTTTCCTGCTCCAAACTAGAGCTGAATTTCTGAGGAAGAGGCAGAGAAATAATTCTATTTTTATTGTTGGCAATAACCTTTCCTACCTCCTTGACTCTGTAGAGTGGAAAGAGCCCAGGCACAGAAGGCAGAGCTCTCATTTCTGCTTTCCCTTTGCCAGTCACCTTTAAACAAAAGGAACCCAGCAGGGTGTCTGGAGCAGGAAGGGACCAATATGGATCTGGCAGAGATAAAACCTAAATTTACTACTTTGAGCTCCTAGAATCTAATAGATTCTTCTATTTAGAGCAAGGGATGTTTGTCAAGCCCATTCTCCATCACTGGCAGGGTATTGCAGTTGGAATTAGTCTGATAAATTAAAAGCAGTCTAGAGAAGTCTGAAGTGGTAAAAACGCAGCATATGAGTGAAATTGCACAGTTATTGAGGGGAATGCTTGAGGGACAGACACCAGCACGCTGTGTCAGGCTGGGGGTGGCAGAGCCACTGCCAGGGGATGGCAGGATGCAGACATGGAGCTGCAGGGACAGATCATCCTGATCATGGTCATCTGCTGTGGTCATCTCAGGTGGCCTTTCAGAGCAGGTTCATCCACCTCACGCTCTGCTCTTGTCTTCTTTGGTTTTTTTACCCTTTTTCCCCCTCCTTCAGGACATGTTTTAACCTTTTGAGCAGAAGCCACTCGCAGTGCATTATTTTAAGCCCCTACTTGAATGGAAGGAGGTGAGAGGCAGCCCAGACAATGCAAACCTTGTGTTCCATGGTCACCCAGAGACTGCCAGAAATCCATGTCTGCTGGAGGCTGGTCTTTAAATAGAGTTAAATCGTGTCAGGAGCCCTGGGGACCCTTGAGAGCAGAGTTTCAAGAAAGTCATGTACAGATGTTGCCCAGTTTGATGCAGGTTTCACCCTTTAAATCTTGTGCTCAGAACTGACTGACTCTGGGTTGCTCCTGGCTCCAGCCAAAGCCTGGACTCCAGTCCAGACCTGCCCAAGCGCTGTGGGAGCCTCAGGCACTGTTTCAAAGTGCTCAGGAGCTGCTGATGCTTCAGTGGGAGCTGGCGGGAGGCCCCCGCTGATTTTGGAAAGGTTTCTCCTGGAGCCTCCACTGCAGGAGCAAAGGCAGGAAGGGGCTGGCACCCCCAGAGCTGCAAATGAAACAGGAACCTATTCAGAGTGTGCTTTTATTTTTGCTGCCTCATAAATCCACTGTGGCAAAGCAGCCTACGGAGCTGGGAAGGGATTATCTTGGGAAGAGGGAAGGTCTCCCAGGGGTTAAGCACGAGAAAGCTGCTGGTTCTTGAGAACAAGGAGCTGCCGTGGAGCTGCTGCTGTAGTGGAGGAGTAACCCGGCCTGGCTGCCCCGGGGGTGTTTGTGGCTTGTAATGATCTGCAACCCCCCTGACACCTCAGCTGGCTCCAGGCCTGGGGCTGTGCAGGAGACAGCAGGAGAGAGTCACAACCCTGGAATGCCAGGCTGGGCCAGGCTGGAAGGGAGCCCAGAGGGTCCCTGGTGCCACCTCCCTGCTCAGGCAGGGCCATGCCAGAGCACAGGGCACAGCATTGTGTGCAGAGGGCTCTGCAGTATCCCCGCTGAGGGAGACTCCAGCCCCTCCCTGGGCAGCCTGTTCAGGGCTGGGCACTGCCCAGGGCAGAAGTTCTGCCTCCTGTGCAGGGGCAGTTCCTGGGCTCCGTCCCTGCCCGTGGCTCTGGTGCCACTGCTGGGCCTGGAGCAGAGCCTGGGCCCTGCTCTGCCCCTCCCTGCACACAGGGACACCCAGGGCTGAGGGCCCCTCTCAGCTGGGGCTCCTCTCCAGCCTGAGCAGCCCCAGCTCCCTCAGCCTTTCCTGGGCACCGAGATGCTCCAGGCCCTCCTCATCCTCCCAGCCTGAGCTGGCCCTGCCCCANGGATTCTTTTCTCCATGAGGTTGTACCAGGGACTGAAGGTGCAGTTTTGTCCTGTGATCTCATTGAAGCCAAGAGTGCTCTCTTTGGGATATTTGATAAATATCCTGCTCCTCCTGGGATGGAAGCTGTAAAAGGGGCTTGCTCTGGGACACAGGAGGGAGATGGATCTGTGGGAAATGCTGTCTCTGCTCTTTCCAGCCCAGCTGAACCGTGTGGAAGGGTGGATGATGAGGTGATGAGGGCTTATTCCTGTTCTGGCACTAAAGGCAAGGAGGCTCCACCTGGGTCTCATTTAATGCTTGAGAAAACCATTGCAGCTCCAGAGAGACTGGGAACAGCCAGAGGCACCAGGAAACCCTGGGCAGCCCTGCTGCTCCCTTTGGGAACACTGACCCTATTTCAGCCACGTGCCAGCTCAAAACCCCAGCAGAGCTGGCTCTTGATCCCAGCTGGGCCCCCCAGACTGCTCCAGGGTCAGGTGCCACATGTCAAAGCCACTGCTGGGGGCAGTGAGGGTGGCCCTGCCCGGGCAGGGGTGGAATGAGATGGGCTTTTCCAACCCAAAGCAGTCTGGGATCCATGAGAAGCCCTGGCAATCCTGTCATGCTCGTCTGGAGGTGCAGGCTGGGTGGGAGGAGCTGCTGTGGCTGTGAACATCCATGGACAGGGGGACAGGAGTGCCTGAAGCCTCTGGGGCACAGGGGGGACCTTGGTGCCACCCAGGGGCACTGGGGACGTCCTTGTGCTGCTGCTGTGGCTCAGCAGCTCTGTGAGCCTGGAGCCCAAAGCCAGAGGGGACTGCCTGGACTGCCAGTCTGCCTTTTGGGGGCAGGGAAGGGGTGACCATGGCAGCTGCAGGCACAGGGGGCAGGAAGAGAAGGAGAGGTCAAGGCTGGGGAGGCTCCCTGGGCGTTCCCAGAGATTCCAGAGAAGCTTTGCAGTGGGGTTGTAGGGAAACACCAGGTTCCCCATGGCCCTGTGCTTGTCCTGAGGACTGTCCCCTCTGGGCACGCCCTTTGTGTGTTCTCATGTGCCTCTGGAGAGAAAACGCCAATATAAGGTTTGTTTATAAAATAAATGGCAGGGTGAGAGGGGGAGGTGTGAAGGGGGTCCTGGCACCTCCTGGCACCCCCTGGTGCTGAGCTCCAGCCCCAGGCAGGGCAGCAGAGCAGTGTGGGAGGGGGAGCATCCTTTGCACGGGTGTTTGTACAGCACAGCAGGCTCTGGTCCAACATCAGAGCCCAGAACTCCCTCTGGGACCTGGAGAAACCAGAGTCTGCCAGGTGCCTTCCCTCCTCCCTCCCTGCCACCCCTCAGGCCACTACCCAAGGCAAGCTCATCAAAGTCCCTTAAAGCTGTTTGGTTTTGGTGGTGCCATACTGAGATTCACCCTAAAGGGTTTGAAAGAACAGATTAGCTGAGTTTAAGAGTGTGAGTTATGAAGAGAACCTGCTCTGTGCAAAGCACAGGGTGACCAGTGATGATTCACTGGGCTTCTTCTTGACCATTAGTTAAACATTTTATGTCCAAACTGAGATCCACATAAAATAGCTGGAACATGTCTTGCAGCTCTCAGTGTCCAGCAGCTCCAGGAGGAAATATTTGCTTTTCTGGCAGTAGGAAAAAAGCCACAGAGACTCAGGGCATTGGTATTGGAGCTCCATCCTTGCGGCTCTCTCTAGTGAGGACAAATTCCCCTCTCACCTCATCTCCTGAAGAAGGGCAAGTGTAGCCCATTCCTCCTCCAGCTTCCCAGCTCCTCTCAACCCCTGCTGAAAACTTCCTGAGCTGAAGGCTGTCTGTCACTCTCAATGCATTATTTTATTCCTCTTTTGAGCACTTGACGTCTTCCAGGAAAAATTCAACAACATAATTGGGCACTATTTGCAAAAACACTTCCTCTGCCTTTTTCTTTTTTTTGAAACCATTTCTTGGTAATTTCCTTGTGTATCTCTTGGGTCTGGTGCCGTGAGAAACAGCAAGTGTTTGTTCTCTATTGCCTTTGCTCCATGATGTTGAGGATGTGATAAAACCCTGGTTTAATAAGTGTTTCCTACATCCCTTTCAAGCATCTCTTTTCCTGACTGAAGGGCCCTGACTTGTCAATCTATTTCTGTGCAGAATTCACTCTCTGTCTCTGTCCAAGCTCCTTTCCCCCTCTCACCCTTCCTTGTTCTGTTATCTCCCTTCCCGAGTGCTCTGAGCAGGGATTTGTTCATCCTGCAGGTGCCCAGCAGAAGCAGACAGCAGCACAGCTCCAGTTTGCTCTGTTTCTCTGACAGAAATCTCTCACACTGGATTTTCCTGTGGCTCTTTCCAAAGCAGCCTCCACATCCCACCAGTGACTCTTTCCTGGCCAGCAGGGCTGAGTCCAGAGCTCAGCATTTGGTAGGGAGACCATGGAGTCTTTTCTCCTGAGCAGGATTTGGCACTGAAATTCAGCTCTTAAGACCTCAGATACTGGATTTTGTACGATTTTTGTGCAGCTGTTGCACCAGTTCAGGATTTGCTCATCCTGCTCGAGTCTGTGCCATTAAGGAAAGCTGTCACTGCACTCACACACCTCCAGTCCCCAGGTAATTTCCCAGTCACTGAGTGGGTCTATTTTACAGGGCTCTCTGGGGCTGCAGTGGTAAGTTGTTTCCATTATGAAAACTGACTGTTCATCTTTGTTTCTGCCTCCTTTTGCCATCTCCTCCAGAATGAAAAGGAAGGCAAACAATTCCCTGGCCCTTTCAGCCTCTCCTGAGCTGTGCTGGATGCTCACCCATCCGCCACACCCCCCTGCCAGAATTCCTTCCCCTCCTGCTTCTGACCAGGCTGTGGTGTCACCTCTTCAGTGAGTTGTTGTTCAGAGCCCTTTTTGGCTGCCCCCTGCTCCTGTCCAAGCAGTTTGTCACACCCAGGGGTCTCTTTCCTCCCTGGATACACTTTGAGCAGTGCCTTTTGACTCTCCTGCTCTGCTGGGCTGCTGCACAACCTTTTTTCCTTTTACCTCTGGTTGGTATGGCAGTCTGTGATTATTCCAGGTTTGCAACAGAGAGTTTAAAGCAGTTATTTTAATCTTTTAACTTCTCCTTTTTTATTTCTATTCAAGCAGATTCTCAAATTTTAATGTGTTATATAATTTTTAATTATATAACAATCAGTATATTCTATGTTTCTACATTTATACCTTTTTATAATTAATATAAAATTTATGTATTTACCCCAATACATACATATATACATCTACAGTCAGGTGTGAACATATATATAGATGATGTATTTATATTTGCAGTTATAGGACCAATTCTGACACCTTGGATTGCTCCTGGCCATCTCAGAGCCAAACAGAGTTTGTTTTCTGCTTCCAAAGTTGATGTTTTTCCACCCGGGAGTTCTTCATTGCTCCCCAGCTCTGCCAAGGCCAGCAGTGCCCCATGTCCCCAGGTGCCACATACCCATGTGGGTTAAGCCCCCAGGGCAGGGGTTCCAGCAGGGAGGCAGAAGCTGGGATGTGGTGCCTGGAGGCAGCTCCCTGCTCCTGCTGAAGGAAGGGCTCGAGCCAAGGCTTTCCCTGGCCCTGGAGTCACCTCCCAGCTCCCAGCCTGTCTTTGGGGGCTTTGCCCTGTGTGAATCGCTGATACTCACTGAACATGGAGAACCCCCAATTTCCTGCCTGTTTCTGCCCTGGGATGAGATGTGTGAGCTCTGCCCTGCCCTGGGGATGTTCAGGCATTTCCTGGGGCTGGAGCTGGAGCAGCTCCTGAGCTCGGAGCGCTGAAGCTCCGGCGCTGCTCTCTGCTGTGCCCGGTCCCTGCCTGCCCCTGGGGCACAGGTGCCCTCCTGCCACTCCAGTGGCTGCAGCCAGAGTGCCTGAGAGCTGCCCGGGGCACCAGGGCCACCTCCTGCTCCCTGCAGGCACCGCTGGGCTCCGGTGGCCTCGCCCCTTCTGGGCAGATCCTCCTGGCTTTTATCGCCTGCCAGGAAATGAGGAGGTTCTCCCCAGCCCCCATCGTTTGTCAGGTTTGGGTTTTCTGCGCTGGATTAAAGCCACAGAGGGATTTGGGACTGAATCAAGATGAACTTCAGGTTCTGCTAAGACCATCAGAGAGTGAAGATCATTTGTATGATCCATTAATGTATCCCTGGATGGGCTGGAGGTGGCTGAGGGCTTTGCCTCTCCTTTTCCTGATGTGAGCTGTGCCTGTACACGCCTGTGTCCCAGCTACAGCCTCACCTTTACCTATTGCCCAGCTCAAATCCCACCTGGAAACAGCAGGGAGCATCCAAGGCACCATTCCGGGGTGGAGAGGAGTGCTCATGTAACTGCCCTTCCATCCCCACAGCAACAGAGCCACAGAGAGACAACCTTCCCACCTGCTGTCCAGGTGCCAAGGGCCTTCCCTCAGCCTGTTCCTCAAGTGAGAGGGCAGCTCAGGCATTNCCCTGAGCTGGGGCAGGGTGGGCATCGGGCACAGGTGAGACCTGATGGGCTTGGAGGTCTGTCCAACCTCAGAGATTCCATAAATGTGGTTGTGTAGCACAGGGCCACTTCCAGAGGAGCCCTCTGAGATGCCAGGACAAGGTTTTAGGTATTCACCATCTGGATCCCAGTGCTTCCCAGGTTTCCAAAGGCTGCCATCAAGCCTTGGTGCTGTCAGAGCCCTGGGGGCAGTGCCCCTGTCCTGGGGCCACCAGTGCCACCAGCGAGGGATTGTCCTGCTCTGCTCTGGGCTGGGCCTGCCTCATCTCGAATATGGGGTGAAGTTTGGGGCACCACAATGTAGGAAAGCCATGAATCCATTAGGAAGCATCCAAAGGAGGCCATGAAGAAAGCGAGTGGCCTTGAGGGGAAGAGGAGCAGCTGAGGGCACTGGAATGTTCAGCTGGAGGAGACTGAGGGGAGACTCATCACGGTTCCATCGTCCTCAGGAGGGGCAGAGGAGGGGCAGACACTGATCTCTGCTCTGTGGGACAGGGACAGCTGGAGCTGGGCCAGGGCAGGCTCAGGCTGGAGATCAGGGAAAGGTTCTTCCCCCAGAGGGTGCTGGGCACTGCCCAGGCTCCCCAGGGAATGGGCACAGCCCCGAGGCTGCCAGAGCTCCAGGAGCTCCAGGGATGCCCAGGCTGGGATTGTTGGGGTGTCTGTGCAGGGCCAGGGGCTGGATTGATGATCCCTGTGGGTCCCTTCCAGCTCAGGATATTCCATGATTCTGTGATGCCCCGAGTGTCCTCACTCAGGGCCCATTCCAGCCCTGCCTCCTGCAGGTACCTTTGTTCCCATCCTGTCTCCTGGCTGCACCTCCACTGCAGCTTTGTTTTCACCTGCTCCTGACCGAGCTTTTTGGGTAGAGCTCGGATGGAATTTCTCCCTTTTCCCCTGAATGTCACCAGCACTCAGCTCTGCTCACGGAACTCAGAGCCTGCAGGACCCTTGGGGAAAGCTCTCCCTGCTCTGGGGCCACCCTTGGGCACTGTTTGGTCATTCCCACCACGGAGCAGATCCCCTCTGTCCCTCCTGAGCCCCACTCCAGGCTGGAATCTCTCCTGCTGGGTCAGTGCCACCATGAGGAGCAGGAGTGTGGGTTGGGGGGAGTTTGGCTTCCCCACGGGAATTTCCAGGAGCTGGTGCTGCAGCCAGGAGCAGGATGTGGAGGTGGCATGGAAGAGGCATCCTTGGCTGGCTGAGCACATCTGTGCCCTCACACTGCTGCTGAAGCCCTGCTTGAGTTTCAGCATCTCTGGACATCTCTGAGAGCCCAAAGTCTGGTTTGCGCCTCCCCTGGCCCAGAGGCTGCAGCTCTGAGTCAGGACAGCTCTGCCATTCCACACAGAGCAGCTCTGCCATTCCACAGGGCAGCTCTGCTATTCCACAGAGCAGCTCTGCCACTTCTCAGGGAAGTTCTGCCATTCCAGAGCAGCTCTCTGCCATTC
>VYZP01079638.1:2553-15648 GCA_013400635.1 Hypocryptadius cinnamomeus | reverse complement strand
GACAAGGGACATCCATTTTGCCACGTAATTTCAATTTAATAAAATGTATTTAAAAAAAAATTACAAGGAAAATAAGCTTACATTATTACCATAGATAAATGTGCTTAATTCATTGCTATGCTTCTAAAAGCTTATCATTGGGATATTGACAAAGAATAATTGCATTTTAAATTGCTGTGAAACTCCCAGTAAATTTGATTTTTGTTTCTTTGATATGAAAAATAAGCCTAAATCAACATATATGTTTACATAACCTATGGCACTTGGCATTAAGGCCTAGGAAGTAATTCACCTGATGAAAAGATGGGGCTGAAGTACAAGTCCTCTGTCTTAGGTAGTTGCATATTTGCAATTGCATTTTAGAGATCAAATGCATTAAACCCTGAAGAGGCACGAAAAGGTTGACTACTTCAAAGGACTTTTAAATTGAAAAATAAACATAAAACAAAACCCAATAATTTATAGAAATGTTTTAGAAACAGTACAACTAATTATTTATGGAAAAAAGTGACACCTCTTCAGAGAAACAATTTAGCTTTTAGATTTAAGCTAACACTGCTTAACCATTTGTTATTCTAACTATTCTACTGAGTTCAGGTCTAAAATAGTCCATAATGCATATATATCGCTGCATATATCTGCATAGATTATACACTAAGCATTTAAGTTTATATTTACAATTCAACTTCAGAATTTTTCAAAAGTAGGTCTATTTGCATTGCTCCTAATTCTGCAGTAGGTGGCAGTGGGTAGTGGAGAATATACAAGAATATACAGTCTAGATGTCATCACATCTTTAAGGGAAGCTTAAAAATGGCCAAGCGTTTTATGCTTTTGAGTTATGCATATATCAAACAGAAAGGAACTGTCAAACAGAATTTCTAAATTGTCGTGTTTAAATAGTAGCTTTGGCAAAGCATTATGAAAATAAATTAAACTGATAATGGAGTCAAATGAAGATGGAAATACACCACATTTTCCTGTAAATAAGTATGATGCTGAGTCCATGTAAGAAAACTAAATCAAAGGTTTAAAACTCAGGAGAAGGTTCTGCAGGGCAGCTCTGCAAGTTAGGATAATGTGGTGAACTCAATTTACAAAGAGAAAAAGAAAACTGCCAGTTTGGTTTTATCTGTATTCCTGTGGAAATTGTTTATATTAATTTTCAATATTGCACTGGCTTTTGAAAATACCTTTGTAATTAATGAAATAAAAAACCGATGGATGGGAGAGGATTTGGGCACGATGTTGTCAGTGCAGGATATTAAAAGGGTTTCAATAGGTTGATTGTGTGGGAGGATGATTTGTGACGTTTACAACAGAGATCTGATTTTACATTCCTTGCACACCTGAAATATGGGAGCTTGAGGGTATACAGAATGTGAAATTGAATAAAAAAGTCTACCCAAGAAGAACATTCTAAGTCTCGTTTATTATTGATTCCTGATTCTTGCTCATCTGAAAATCTAGCTTGGTAGATTTATTTAGGAAGTGCTTGGTCAGCACTGCTGATTTTCACATTTTCACCACTATATTTTGTCCTCCAAATAGACCAAGTAAGACTTTTAGAAGTACAAGGCATCCACTAGCTCACATCTCAGATACTTTGAAGTGACCAATAATTAGGAGTCCTTGTTTTCACTTGTTTTCTGTTTTAATCTCCAACTTTTCAAACTGTGCAGCTGGAAGCTGTTTAGTGCTCAGTGTTTTGAGAACCCTGGTCACGCATTTTGCTGGACCTGGACTAGCTGAGGTGAAACTCCCACTGAAACTGTTTATGATGTCGGGGCCAAACTCTGCCTCCCAATACTTCACATGGTTAAGTAGTACAAAAACATTAAGTTAAGGTATATGGTTGTGCTTAATGTTAACTCTCTAATCATAAACATTATCCATTAATAGACATTATCTTTTATGGGAGTTAATAGTTTATACTAAAAATAGGTATAAGCAAATCCACAGAAACTGGGAAAATGATGACTCAAAGTTAGTTGGATTTTTACCATTGACTCAGTAGTAGTAAAATTATTGTAATCTCATTGTGTTACCCATAAGCTAAGTTTCTATGAAATCAAAAATAAGACTAGTGTTTTAATAAAACTGATAGTCATGAAATGCTTACAGGGTGTTTAAAACAATAAAATTTGGAAAAGATGCAAGAAAGAGACACCCTTTATTGAGTGTTCAGTTAAAGTGAAATCTCCAAAGTTAAACCCCAGGTATCAATAATTTCGCAAAAGACTCATTTCACATTTAAACTAAAAGGACATAATTGCTCCTGTTGAACCATGAACTTTCTTGATTTACTTCTGCATTATCTAATTTTTTGCTAGCAATGTGAATGTGGCCAATGAAATTTGGTTACTTTTAGTTTGAAATCATGCATTGTTAACCTTGATTTTGCATGCTATGTCTTGTTCTTTGATATTGTTTTTTGTTCATATGCATCAAGTATTGTGTTGGTCTCAAGGAAACTGAATAACAGGTGTGATAAACCAGGTGTGAGCAGTATTTCCCAAGATATGTCAAAATTCTCTTTGAAACATATCCAGATTTTCCATTTGCTGTGTTGATGTTTATGGCTTTCCTTATACTTTCAGAAATATTGAATTATTGTTGGCTGATTATATTTGGGGTTCTTCTTTTTTTGTATAGTTGTTTACCTTTCAGTATTGTATATTTAATTTCTATTCATATTATTTAACCATCAGTGTTCCTGTGTCAAAAGTCTTTCAATGATTATTCTTGCTGCAATTGTAGTTGTTTATCTTTTTTTAAATCAGAAAGTTACTATCTTTAGGTGTCTGGGAGTTCCTCATTCTTTCATGGGCAATGCTACAAATGTGTCCAAATTTTTATAATTAGGAAGGAATGGTGTAGCACCTTTTACTGTAAGGTAAAGAATCAAGTATGAAATTCAGATATAAAAACAATGAGAAAAATAAAGACGAAAAAATGATGTTCTCTAATAAAATGTGGTTTAGTTATTTTGAAAAAAAAAAAGTTGTAATTGATTTATATACATTTTTAGTAGATTAAGATAAACAGAGTAGGGAATTGGGGTTTTTTTGTTCTCTTCATTGCTAACCTGCCAGCATGTTTATGCTTGCACAGAAGAGTGCAGGACACGTGAATTTTGCTTTTTGTGTCAGTGATCATTATGTGTACACCTATTCCAGATTGCACGTGAAGGCCAGATATGACTTAATTTGCCTATGCCCAAACAAACAAGCAGAAAGAGCTAAAGTCTGAGAACATCCCAGCAGTGGTAAGGGAGTGCCTGCAGGCCAAAAGTTCTCAACTGGCCTCCTGCGAGTCACAAATGTTTTGCACCTTTTATGCTTTGAAGCTCTTCTGCTCTGACATGTGTAGAATTCTGCACAGAATTCTGACTACCCAAATATCTCTGTCAAAGCCTCTCTGCTGCTCTTTCTTGGTCTGCCAGAGAAGAGACACCATGTGTCAGTCTCCCTGGTGAGATGAAATGAGACCAGGGCTGAATTTGGCCTAATCACTGTCTCCATGAACTGGCTATTAGTGTGGCTCTCAGTAGTGGAACACGTCAGCTTTAGGAGAGGAGTTGCCAAGGCTGGTTTAGCAGATGCTGGAGGATGGTTATCCACATTAGCAGCGTGGCATTGACAGAGAAGTGCTCTGCCTGAATGCCATGGGTATGGAGATCTGCAGAGGAAAATAGCTCAGAAAATTATTAACTATGAGAACAGCTCCGTTTTTGGGGTTTTTTTTGCAAACCTGCAATAAGCTTGGAGCTGGGCATGATGAATGATGTAGAAAATGTGAGTAGGAGGTGGCATGTTCTTGAACAGAAAGTTCTCCAGCATCTTTCCCCACCTCCCTACGCGATCTCAGTTTTTAAATGTATATGTGAATACATGGCTACTTGTCTGGTACTGGAAAGACAGTTGTGGCTTAATATTAGCGCCAGTTTTCCCTTCCTTCTAAAAATTCCTTAAGAATAAGATTGGGGTGTAATTGTGGTTTTTCTCTCTTGTTGTCCTCCCCAAAATTAGACAAACTACCATGAAGATTATGAAGGACTCACCTTATTGATATAATGCCAACAGAAACACACTTTTGTGAAATAGTGAACAGAGGTATAAGGAGTCTGCTCCTTCTGAAAGACAGTACTTTAAGCTTGGTAAAAAAGATAATAATATTAAATCAAGGAGTAGAAAGTATCTTCTGGTAACGTGATCGTTTTCTCTATGAACTATTTTGTCTTTCCATAAAGTATCTCTAACTACCCTTCCTGAATCTAGAATATTTAGGGAATAATTTTTAAAAAAACAGTTCTCTAGAAAATCAAACCTATGTACACTTGCCTTCTTAGCTACCATCATGTCTCTGGCTTGTTCACTCCTGGCACTGATGTGAGTAATTGTCTCTCATCTTGTAATAGTTCCACAACCCAATCCTGTCATACACATTTGATGTTTAACTGGGTAAATCAAAAAGACTAATTTGACTGTCCAAAGAACACAGAATGCCCAAAAATAAACTGTTGCGTGAAAAAGAGAATGAGATAGAAAGTAGTGTTAACATATGGTATGAAAATTTAACTCTGACTAGTGGAAGTTTTCAGTTCCTTATGAAATCAAAGACCTGAATGAGGTCCCTAAATTGCTCTGAAGTGAAATCTCACAGGTCCAGTCCAATACCTAAAGCACATCTAAAACCTGATCCAGTGCAGAGAGTATGAACAGCAGGCTGAGCTAGCCTAATAATTTTTTTTTTAAAAAACTGCATGTAGTTCTGAGGTTCAATACACCTTACTGAATTGTTGGTTTGAGGCAAAACTGTGCATTGGTTTCTTGTAATCTGGCGGAGGTCTGTGGCTTATTCTTTTGTCTTTCTTTAAATCTTCCAGCAATCTTCCTGAGTGATATTATAACAATTCTAACCTCTTAACTCACTTTTAATAGTTGCCAGAGGTAGCATGTCTCTTCCACTACTTGTCACTTCTTGTTTCTACTTCCTCTAGTTGCCAATTTCCAGCTGACATGATGGTTAAGAGGAGGATTTGCTACCTTTGCTTCCTATTTTGTTTCTATTTTTTCTGAATTTCTCACTCATTGCTTTTTAAGGGTTTTTGCTATAGAACAGGGCTATTTTTAATTGTTGAAGAAATATTCAGTCAGTAAACACTTTGGCCAGAAATCCATAAAATATTTTAGTTCTGTATTCTAATTTAGAAGATGATCTGTCAGAATTAATTGAGAATGTCTTAATGTAATCAAGTCCAGTTCATTAGGCAAACATTTAAATTATTAATTTAAATACTGGGTAGTTCAACAGCATTTATGACAGTAACAAATACCAAAGTATTTTAATCTTTAAATTCCTCCTCTGTGCAGAAGTTGATGTCCTGCTATAGCTGCTGCTGTTAGACATAAAAAGTTGTCACCTTGCTAGTATTTAAGCTTGTCAGAGTCTGCTAAAGAATTATGTTCAGAAAAGGCTTATGAAACAAAAATGTATCTTTTTAAGCACATGGTGCTTAAAATTAATCAAGCCTTGAGTGTAATTTTCATTCTTGCAACTCTATTTTGGATCAAGTAGAATTATACCAGAGATGAACTTGAACCAGAAAGTTCAGGGTCGTGCCATTTCATCAATTTATAGAACACTTAAATTAATGTATCATTATTTACCATAAATCTACTACTTTAGTACCTTAGGCATTCCCATTTCTTTAGTGCTGAGAAAAATATCTTTTTCATAAAATGAATTAATCTCTCTTCCATTTTTATTTGCCTTATCTATCACAGAGAGAGATTCCCCCAAAGAAGAAAAACATTAGGAGGGGAAAGGGGGAAAAAAGATGAGGCAAATTGATTAAAAAGAGAGGAGAAAAAAGAAAGCAAATGGTGATGGTTATGAGTTAATAACATAGCATTTGTTGAAGAGAGTGCATTCATTCAGCTTCATAGAAACACAGAATAGTTTGTGTTTCAAGGGAGCTATAAAGGTCCTCTATTCCAAGCCCCTTAAGATGAGCAGGGATATTTTCAAGGAGAGCAGGTTGCTCAGAGTCTTGTCCTGCCTGCCCCTGAATATTTCCAGGGATGAGGCATCTACCAGTTCTCTCCTTGTTACACTATCCTCAGAGTAAAACATTTCTTCCTTGTGTCTAATCTGAATCTTCCCTTTCCAAGTTTAAAACTATTAACCCCGTCCTGTCACAGCAGGCCCTACCCAAAAGGCTGTCCCCATATTTCTTATAAGCCCTCTTCGGGTAGTGGGACATCACAAAGTGTCACCCCAAAACTTCTTCGGGATTAACTATCCCAACATTCTCAGCCTTTTCTGACAGAAGAGGTGCTTCATCCCTCTCATCATCTTGGTGGCCTCCTCTGGACCCACCCCAGCAGGTCCCTGTCCTTCCTGTGCTGGGACCCAGAGCTGATGCAGCTGCAGGTGGGGTCTGAGCAGAGCAGAGGGGCAGAATCCCCTCCCTGCCCTGCTGCCCACGGGGCTCTGGGTGCAGCCCAGGTCTCTGGACTGCCAATGCACATTGCCAGCAAATGTCCAGCTTTTCATCCATCTGTATTCCAAGTCTGTCTCTATAGCAATGTTCTCAGCCTATCTGGATAATCTGTCTTCAGGGATTGCCCTGAACCAGGTGCAAAACCTTTAACTTGACTATTTTTGAACCCTACAAGGTTCCCAAGGGTTCACTTCCTGAGCTTGTTTCAGGTCCCTCTGAATGATGTCCTCTCCCTCAGATGTGTCAGCTGCTCAGCCTGGAGCCATCTGTAAATTTGCTGAGCGCACTTATCCCACTGTCTTTGTCACTAATGAGTTTATTACACAGGACTGGTTCCAATTTCTACATTCTGCTCTCTGAGTTGCCCATCTTGGCAACTGCAACAAGGTTTGCATACAGGTTTTGAGTGACTGTTTTGGTTATGTGCATCTAAAATCCATACATGCCTGTGTGGAAGTGAGAGTAGAGCCTCTGGGGCTGATACATCTACTTGTGAAAACATAAGTACCGGGAGTCAGGCAGTGACAAGTATCTTTGCCCACTATTCCAGGGCGGAATGCCATACCAGCTGCAGGTATTCCAAGGGAAATTCTCTTCACATAAAACAACTGGAAGCTGGGAGGCGTACTGCAGTAATTTCCAAAGTATTTTAACTCATGGGCCCAAAGAACCTGTTGTAAATGTGTGGTCTTGCCATATGTCACCTTAACTGCAGGAATTTTAATACACGCTTGGTATCATTCTTAATGCAACAACTTAACTTTGCATTCCCTTTGTATTTGTAATCCCTTCACTCAGTTTCTCTTAGCCTTTAAACACATTTACACTGTATGTCTATTTTCTACTCTTCGTTTAAGTAATTTCAAATGTTTTTAGGTTATTTGGATCTAGGTTTTATTGTTAAACTATATCAGTCAAATATGACATGGAGCATTCCTAACAACCGAGTGTGGCTTGCATTTTTTCTCTATTCAGGTAGTTCGCAGTATTAAAAACATTTGTTTAGTAGTAAGTCTTCACAATTTTTTAAACTGTAGTTTGTTTCTAGAAATATTTTATTACGAGAAATATAGTCTGTCCCCCTTTGCTGTAAGGAAAATAGCTCTATCTGTAAAGAGAAATATTCACTTAATAAATGGTGTTCACAGAACTGCCTAAAAAAACCATTCAAGCTGAATGTTGCATCCCAAACAGGAGCAGGATCAGCAAACAATACTGAAGAGGTGGATTTTAAAAATTCTTCCACACAGAAATTGCAGCATTGGGGAAGAGGCAAAAACAGAAAGTAGTTTCACAAAAAGCTCAGAAAGCACTGGAAGCAGAAAAAAGTCAAATCAGCCTGGCAAAAGCAGCAGCATCTGAGCATTTGGCTGTCAAACAGGCAGAGCAGCTCCCATCCTCCTAGTGAGCATCACTCAGGTGGCCTCTGGCTTGCCCTCCTCCTTTTGGAACCAGTCTCAGGGGGCACTGCCTGAACACTTTGCAGAATTCAGCACACCTGCAGACTCCAGGGGCCAGGGCTGCTCAGGGGCACGTTAGCACCAGCAGCAAGACACAGGTGTCAGTGCCCTGCCACTCCGAGAGGTGTGTCTCTCAGGGTGCACACAGAACAAAGCATGGCATGGTTGTCCTCCAAGAGCCTCACCCCAAAAAGTCCTCTCCTGTCACTTGTTCCAGCTCACACATAAATGCACACACACACACACAACCACCCTTGACTATGGCTTAGCACATGGATGTGCACACCTATTATGTGACCTGCCAAGCATGTACTTTTTTGCTTTTTTATGAATCACATATTTAGATTAAAAATTTATGGTATTGCATCTCCTCTGGTAAAAATAATAAAAGGAGGAAAAAAAATTGAACAAGAAAATACTGTGAGATTTTTTTTTTTTGCTTTTTGACCAACTGATTTATATGATGATGTTATTGGCAATGGGATATAAAAGTACTGTAGAAGCCTTCTTATAAGTTTTATACTAGTGGTATAGTAATGCCATGTTTTATATGCCTACTTAATATTTTTACAATTCTCTGATAAGATTTCTGCCATACAAATATAAATATTTTTCTTTTATCACTCTTTAGTCTCTATAGCAGAAGCAGTCCATAGCTGCATCTGTCATTTCTGTTTTTTCTCTTCTCTTTCTTGAAAATTTAGTGTTTAATGGGGAGAGGCCTAAAGAGACTTAATTCCTTGTCTTTCTCCCATTAACCCTATAATCCATTCCCTTTTGATAATGGTGCTGTTTGACCTTCAGATTTAAAATTGCTTCTCTTCAAAATTTGAATGGTGTCAAAGAGAGACGAAACTCAAGACAAAATTAAAAAGTGGCAGTGGGAGCTTAAGCACCTTTCCTAAAAGTTTCATTGGCCTGAACAAAGACAGCAAATTCATCTCCATAATTTCTGAGGTTGTTTAAAAGCATTAAAAAGCACGAACAATGATCAGGAAACAGATAAAGCAAACTTCATGGTTCAAATGTTATTCATGTTTTCAGGCTGTGTGGGCACACACCTGTATTTGAGTGAAAAAGTACACAAAATAATAAAAACTGAGTTTCTTTTAACCAGTTAGTTTTGTCATATTTTCTGCCTTCAAAAATGTCCTGAGGAAGATTTCCCCACACAATCCAAGGAAGAAAAGAACATGGATTTTACTAGAATTTATGTATTCCCAAATTCCATCTCTGTCAGGAAAAAACCCTATCATTCAATGACATTTTTACTTCTAATTGTAAAACTAAAAGTAACACAAGGTTTCATTTTTGTTTTCGTGTTATATTAATGCAGTTCTGTTAATAATGTTGAGAGTTACGGGATCTACAATTTCAGTGGCGAAGTCTGAACGTTTGAGCATCCTCATCTAAACTTCATCTTTCCCTTCAGTCTGTTTAGGGATAAGCACATTATCACAATGGCTTTGTCTCCCAGCAGTGAGATATTAGATTACCATCATAAGAGTATAAACAATTTGTTGTCAGGTGTTGCTAGCTTTGTGAATGGATACATGTAGTCTGAGGGAGTGCAGTTAAATTTGCTGTGCTTGCTTGGCACATCTGTGTCAGTCACAGGAATTGAACTGGAGGATCCTTGGTCTTAGGCACATTACCTACCACTTTTTTTTTGCAAAAAAAAGGATCAGTGTTTCCTGAGGCACTACTGTGCATGTTATTACTGTTTTATATCACTTTTTAGATCTGAGTTGTCTGATGTATTGAATAATGAAATTAAGGCTTGTGAAGGATGGCTGAACCACAAAATATCCCCTGGGGGAGCTTGCTTTTAATAGGGATTTTTTCAGGAGTAGAGGGGGGCAGAGGAAAAGAAAAGACCTCCACTTAAAAAAAAAATCATCATTTTCTGCAATAGAGCCAACATCATCATTTCCCCCCACACTTCCTCCTTGTGCTCCCCTGCCCATTTAGCAGTATTTTCCTTGTGTGATTGAGAAGCCCTTAGTGTTGCTCAGGGGAAAGGGCTCACGCTGAGAAGTAAGGGATCCCAGTTGTACACTTAATCAAAGTGGCATGCTCCACACTTTTGTTTCTGAGTAATTTTCGTAGCAAAGGCATGTGATCTGTATGTTGTGCCTGCATGAATCAAGTCCAAAGTTTGCAACTGACTCAGTTGTTACTCCTGCTGACAGGCAAAAGGTTCTTTTGGGGGAGGCAGGGGATGAGGTTCAACTCGATTCAGGTTGCTAAAAGGGAATGAAAAGGACGAATTGAAAACCACAAATACTGGGATGAGAGATTACAGATAGCAAACAATAACTGTCCATGGTAAACTGTTGATTGGGGTATCTGTATCAGGTGATGTTTATAGTCTCTACATGTAGTATGATGGAAAACAGATTAAGGCAGTGAAAGTAGAACAACAATAGAGTCTGATTCTTTGTTTTCACCTTNGCCCAGCATTGACCTCATACCCCAGGTAGATTACCTTCTGTTTCACTTCCTGTGCCTTTTTTTTTTTTTTTTTTTTTTTTTTTTTTTTTTTGATAAGGCCCAGGAAATTGTTAGCAACATGCTGGTGGGAACCTATGGAAAAGAATACACGCTGTATCAGTGGTGCAGCTCATATCCCAAGAGCTGTGTTGGTGGGTGTGGGAATAGCAGGCTTTCAATGTGAGCTGCTGCAATGAGATAGCATTGAGAAACCAGGGCAGGGAACAGCACAGATTTAGTCTGGGGAACCGAGGGCTTTATCCAGCAGTAATGTGTGTAA
Source organism: Hypocryptadius cinnamomeus (assembly GCA_013400635.1). Taxonomy (NCBI): domain Eukaryota; kingdom Metazoa; phylum Chordata; class Aves; order Passeriformes; family Zosteropidae; genus Hypocryptadius; species Hypocryptadius cinnamomeus. The sequence continues at coordinate 4,907 of VYZP01079638.1, read as the reverse complement.
GGACAGACAATGTAACACTATAGTTGGTTTCACAACAAAGAACTGTAAAAGGATTTGATAGTAAGGGATTGGCAGAAAAGCTGAATGTATCTGTACAGTGCAGTAAGTGTTCTCTTTTTAAAGGTATTTAAGTGAAACAACTTAAAAAGACAGTACTTAAAGTTGTTTTTGTTTTGTTTTGTTTTTTTTTTATAATAGACATTATTTTAGAGTAGCTTCATTTAAAAGCAGAGAGTAAAGGACTTAAATAAAGGAGTAAAATACCTAAGAGGGTATTTTGTTTCAATAAGGGAACAAGGAGGAAGAGAGGCTTGTGTGGTAAAGCAGAACTGACAGGGCTTTTTTACAGAGGGCTGTTTACTTACTGTATTTGATTTCTGAGCACCTTTATGGACATCATCACCACCAAATCACTAAAACATTTTCATCTCTATCACCCAGTCTGTATATGTCTATTTTGTTTTCAAATTTAAATTGCAGAAAGTTTCGCCTGTGACTTTAGCAACACCCCACACAACCAGTGGAGCTACCTGGGCTTAAAATGAGCATATGGCTTTATGAACCCTGTGTGGTAAGAAGATAACTATTGCCACAGCATACTCATGCTGGCTGTGCTTCAGAATGAAACAGCATTTCTTTGTTTTTATAGCAGCTGTCATGACCAATGAAAGCTAAAAAACTTTGTAAATCCTCATTGAGCCAGTGCTGGTGTACTTGGCCAAAGGTGTTAGTGATTAAGTGATTCTGTGTGTTGGTAGCAGTTCTGCTGTAGGAGACATGACTGAGTAGGAAAATTACGATGGAACTATATTTTGCTCTTGTGTCTGGTGACCTTTCTAGCACAGGAAAATATTCTGGCAAGACAGGTAAAAATCAATTAGGAATGTGGGAAAACTTTCATGTTTGGTGTCTGGTAGTTGCTGGTCAGAGCTTTTTGAAGATCCCAGCAAAACCATCTTTGATTTAAAAAATCATGCAAATGGATGCTTAGGTTAAAAGTATGTAGATCTCTGCTGTATAGTTAGTGAAATTTCCATTGAATTGGGAACAATGTGTAGCTAACCTGCTCTGCAGTGTGTGGACCTACCTCTGAACTTAAAACACCAAAATGTATTTTCTGGGTTTGTGACCTGCATGACTTCCATTAGGGAGTGAACAGAAGCATCAAATTCCACTGCAATACTCTTAAATGGAGAGATGCCCTTAGGAATCCCTCCTGTGCAATTATGTGGTTAACATTTTGAAATGTAAGTGAATGGCTGCCACTCTGTCAGTACTTTCAGATTAATATTGTATAAAATGCTAGCCGCATTGTCAGTCTCCAGAACAGTGCATTTTGGATATCTGATGTTCCAGAATAACATGGCATCTTTCTGACCACAAAATAGCCTATAGAGGTCTGCAGCCAGCTTGCCTGATTCTTGAATGCTATATCATTTATCAGGCAAGATACTTATAAACAAGAAATAGAAAGATTCTGAAAATCAAGCATAAGAGACAAAGATCATAAATTTTAAAAAGGAAATGTGACTAATAAAACTGGGTTTGCCTACAAAATTTGCACAGCAAAACTGAAGAGTGTTAAGTTTTTCACATTGTCTTGCATGCATTTTTAAATGAACTTTATAGAGCACTCCATAAATTCCCTGTGAACAAACAGACTACATGATGTATGTCTACATTCCCAGAGCTTCTTGTTGGACATTCACTGCTTGTCAGCAGGCAGCAAGGGGCTAAATAAAATTAATGAAAGAAAATGCTTTTTGCTTGTGGGAATTTCTTTGGTTGAGTAAAAAGTGAGCTTCACACTCGGGAGTGAGTAGAGATGGTGNTAGGGTGAGTAGAGTCTTCTTAACAACATATTTTCATTTATTTCACTGTAATATCTTTTTTTTTCTAACTGCATAAACTTCAAAGATAATACGAAATTGGAATTACGAATATCACTGCTTTGTAGTGAATGTATTGCAAGATTCTTAAATAATTAAATTATTCCAGTTCTTAAAATGGAGTGTAATTAGTCATTAATGAGCAAAATCTGTTGCTGTGCAGAGTTGATATACTCCATGCAGACCATCCTTAAGTTTTACAGGATTTGGTTTCATTTCTAAATGCGTATGTGAGGTAAAAATCAACTGTTGTATATCTCTTAAGATAATCACTAAATTAGCTAGCAAGTTACATAACATATCAAATATCAAATATTTGTAAAATAGATTATAGATTTGTCAATGACTTAATTCTCTGCTTGTGTTGAATGAGCAGCTTTGTTTAGAAGCATGGTGAGGAAAGGTTTGATATTAACAGGGTTTAATACATTTTAAAGTGATAGGCCGGGCACGTGAAGATGACAG
>VYZP01079582.1:0-18093 GCA_013400635.1 Hypocryptadius cinnamomeus | reverse complement strand
CAGTACTCGTGGTTTCCTGCATTGTTCATGTGTTATTGCAAAGTGTTTGTCAGTGTTGGGGGAAGCTTCTGAAGCCTGGGAGGGTCTGTTGTTTCAAAGGCACCCTGGAAGTTTAGGGAGATGTTCATAGGTTTCCTGATCTTCTTTCTTTTCCTTCTCCTTCCCTTTATCTTCTTTCTCTTATGGCTGAATGTTGCTTCCCCTCACCTCATATTCCCACTTGATTCTGCCTGCTTGCCTGTTCATTTGTACTTCTGTAGACCTCATGAACCTTTAGCTTGTTCTCACAGCTCAGCCTCTCATCCTCTGTCTGAACTTGGTCAGAGTTTGACTTTACTGGACTTGCTGTGTGGCTTTCCCCATGTCTCCAGCCTCCAAAGCTTTTGCGCTTTGTGACTGTCTCAGATTGCTTTAAACACGCTGGTACTGGAAATCGCAGGAACCATAGTGAACAGAAAAACTGAAATGAAAACCTGTTAGTTTTGTGTGGCTGCCCCAGTGGCACACAGGAGACATGGCAAGTCCCAGGCCATTGACCTGGAAACTTTGGGTAAGAGTCTATAACTGTGTTACTGCAAATGAGCTCTTTGGGGCCAAGTCTGTCAAACATATTCTTCTTAATTTGCTGTTTCCTTTTGTGTGTGAAAGTGTTCCCTAAATGAATGTGCTTCATGCACAGTCATATCCCTGACCTTCAAGTAAACTGTTCTGAACTGCAAGCAACAGACTTAATATGAGTCATTTATAAAGGCAAAAAATCCAGTCATCCCTATTATGTGCTGATTGTAACTTCATCTGCTGTAGGCTGGTGATCTCAGTAGCCAATGGAGAGTTTCTGAGATAATAACTACCTCTTTAATTTCTTGGAAATAAATCTTTTGGTCTGTCTATCAATTTCAAGCCATGCTTTTACTTTGGATGTATTACTTCAACAAAGATTCCTGCAGTGTGATCCTTCTCCATAGCTTTACCTGAGAAGCAACTTTTATGAGTAAGGATTATCAGCAGGGAGTGTTAGTCTGCACATTCTTGGTGAAGCCATGCTATTTGATATGATCAGGAATTAATTTAATTAGTTATGTAGACAGAAATATGAGGGCAGTTTGTGCTGAGAGCAATGCTTTTGCAAGCTGATTGACTTCACTGCAATTGCCTGTGATGGGAAGTTCAGTTTGACCTATTTTCTTACATTTTTCTTAAAGCCAGATGACTCAGACCTTTCTGGAGCCAGGGCAGAAAGAGCACTGTGTATGGCTCAGTCCTTGAGGGGTTCTGACAGGAAGTCCTAGACTTCTGTGATTTTCTGATATTCATGTCTGTCCCGCACACTCTCAAAGGGATAGAGATTCAAGATGTCCCAAGTGGCAGTTGTAGAAAGACTGATGTTTTCTCAGGTGTCTGAAGTTGATCACCCAGTATTTCCAGGCACTAACAATGAAAAGTAGTCTTGAGACATGTAGTTCTTGAGAAAACTTGGAGAAAACCATGTGGAGAAAACCATGCCACCATAGTGCTATCCTGAAAGGTGATGACTGTGACCTACTTTACTGAGTTTTCTTTGCATTCAAGACTGTCCAGAAAAGGCTGTTCCAAGTCATAAGTTTATCACAGTAGAATCTTGCTAGGTTCCACCAAGTTTCAAGTTTCTCTATTGCATATTGTAAATCCAGGGCTTCTGCTGTATTTTCCTTGTTATTGAAAGTGAAACTTGATTTTGTCCAAATTAAGGTTCTTCTTAAGAAACAACTGTAACGCAGAGCTCTGAAACCCTCCTATTGCCTTCTTTGCTTTACTTTTCAAACGTGTAGTTTTACTTGGAGCCAACAAAACCATAAGTGCCTGGTTTTCTATATCCATAGGAAGCAGTATAAAACTAACCCATGACGTGGGAGCAGTACTGCCAGTTTGTCAGCCAGAGGTGACCAGTGCTTGACTTTATTTACTCTAGAGGCTTGGACTCCTCCTCTGGACCTTCCCCCTCCCTTTTTGCTGTCTAGGAGCATTTGTGACAAGAATAAGTCATATTCAGATTTTTTCCCCCAGGGGCTTGCTAGACACACAGGTACACACAGGCACACTGACTTCTCCCCCCGCTGCGCTTTTTTTAGCAGGCTGTGGGGGAACAGAACCTTGTGAGGAATCATAGATGCAGCCTGATACCTGACTGTGGGTTTAGTTTTGTGAGGTTTTTAAAAATATTTTTCTGCATGTATATGTAAGACAGCCCTGGGTTTGATGGAAGGAAAGCAGAGGGTGGAGAGCTGTTTCTTTATTTATGCACAGAAAGAAAAAGGTATTTTGGGGTGGTGTGGTGTGTGAAAATCCATGGTATATCATACTTTATTCTCTCAGTGTCAAGCAGGGAGTAACTAGCAAGGAGGCTGCTGCAATGATGTGAGTCTTCAAATCACCAGTGCTTTTGTGTTTTGGTATATGTTAAGGTGTGCAGCTAATGTCATGGAAAAATTCCAATTAACTTGAATAAGCACTGGGTCAGGACCATATTTTGTAGTGAACCTTACTAGTAGAATCTATTCCCACAGTTCCAAACACATGGGGCAAAGCAATTACCAGTGTCAGGCTGCAGTCTATATGCTCACATCAACGCTAAATATGATCCTTCCGTAATGGAATTATTAAATTGGCCATGCAGGACTTAATTCAGATTCCTCCTTGGTTTCAATCTCGTAATTGCAGTGAGGTTTTTGGAACTACTGTTTGTTAACTTCAAGATGGCAACTAAACTCTCAGTTTAGATCATGCAGGGATGTTACCAAGTCCTGATTCATGTCTCTGCTCTATCCTTTGTCTATTGTCAAGGCAAAAAAGGTTTCCATTCCTCTGAAAGTTATGCAGGATATGCAAAGTGCTCCAAACTGATCATAAAACTTTAGGGCATGCCGCATCAAAATTAGATATGAAAACTGAGAGTGGATTTTCTAAGATGGGAGGTAATGACCTTGTTAGGACTGTAGTAACTAATGGCTCTGATGCTAGGACTTGCAGTAAGCTGTGCTACAGCAAGAGTTTCAGCTATTATTTCAGCATAAAGATTGTCTTCCTTTCAGCATCATCTAATGCTAATGGTTGCTTGCTCAGCTGTTTTAGAACTGTAGACCCCACACTGGTTCATTTTTGATGTTTACCCTTAGCTTCATCAGGCCTTTGGACATTAGTTGCATATAGGTGTTTGGGCATTCAAATGGCAGCTCAGCAATTTTCCATCTGTCCTGCTAGGTAGGATGACATCTTCCTTTTTGTCCTTAGAAGGCCTTTGCCATCAATAGTTCTTCACTTTTGCAGCAAACAGGTGTTCCTAAGCTTATGTGTTTTTTATGTGTAACCTTTTCTGTTCACTTTCATCACACCATATGGCATCACATTGAAATAAAGCAGGGCTTCTCCTAAGTAAGGAGAGGACTCCATCATGGCAAAGCATATGCACAGGATGTGGAGAGCCTTGCAGGTAGAGCAAGAGTGAGATGTGTGATGCTTCAGCAGTATTGCTGAATGTAGGAAAGCCAGGACGGGGCATTTTCTTTCCTTTCTTCTTCCTTCAGTTTGCACTTGTTTGTGCAGCACTCATCACCTGGGTGATGGCAGCCTTCGTCTCTCTTGGGCCGAAGACTGCCAGGAGTAGCTGGGATTGTTGCTTAAGAATGTGTTTACAGCTGCAGAACTAAAAAGGTCATATTCTATTTTGGCCTGCTGGAGTCTCAGGCTGATTCTCCCTCCTCCTTGCCCTCCCATTTTTGCTGATGTGCCATGTAGTAAGCAGAAATACTGTCAACCTAGCACCCTGGAGCCCCTGCCATGGACCAGTCTTCCAGCTGCAGTAACTGCCTGGCAAACAGAAAATATTTGGGTAGCCAGGTTGAGTTGTGCACTGCAACTAGAAAGATTCTCCACCTGGCAACAAACTCCTTTGACAAATGTCAGCTGTCCCAAAGTGGTTTTGAGGGCATTTTTTTGATAGTAAATTGAAGATGTTACCAGAGGAAGTACTGTGCTAGGGGCTGATTCCTGTGTTGTAGTCAGTGATCAAATTGTACTTATTTCCCTCTTTACGCCGAGCTGATCAGTTTGTATCACTATGTGTAGCACAACATTGATGTATGCATTAATCACCAGAGCAGCTGGTAATTAATTTATTTATCTTTTATCTCTTTTTTATTCTCACTGGGATATTTAGTACCATGAGCAGAGGAAATACGAAGGAAATCAAAATATTTATAAAAAACTGCCAAGTACTGGGGCATCCCTGTGAAAACATCACTGCCTAAATAGACTGTAAAACATGAATCATGGTGTTTTGGTTAGAAAGACTAAACTGCTGAGAAGAATTGGTGCTACCTTGTTACACCTGCATTTGTCTAGCATTTTTACATGAACAGTGCCGTAGCTTGTTCAGGGGAACACTACAGATCTCCAAGACAGCATTTGTACTGAAGAAACAAGGATCAGAGGCTTCCACACAGTTTCTCTTGTCCACCTATTTGTGCTGGAAGAGAGAGCCTGTCCAGCCCACACAGAAAACTCCATGTTGTTCAGCTGGGGGCTGTAAGGCACACTTCAGAGGTGTCCTGACTGGCATTTTGCACAGTGCCACAGCTTAGAGAAAGAAGAGGGAATCTTCTTTTCTGTAGAGTGGAGAATGCAGCTGAAAACTTGCCTGCTCTTTGAGGGCACAGTGTCCCAAAAAAGTCTCTTAGCCAAGTGATCTCTGACATGGGAAGTCACGGTGAAAAGGGGGAAAAAGTGGTATGACAGTGTCAAGCCTCAGAGATTTTGATGCAGGTAAGAACCAATATCTCAGTAGTCATCTGTTTAAAGGGGATGCTGCTTCCATTCCTTCTTTATGGACAGTGGAACTGGCACTCTCCTTAATGGCAAAGGCTGCAGGGGTAAACGAACTGAAGGTACAAATGGTTTTCCAAGCTTATAGAAGAAGCAAATGTGACCTGGGAATAGGATGCAAGTTTGTTGGTTCACTGTCGAATAACAAATTATCTGACATCCTGTTCATTGATTTTTGTTGTCCACTGTGCAATCAAATTATGCCAAGGTTTGTAGCTGTGTACTGAGGAAGTGAAAGAGTTATTAAACCTTTTTTTTCCACTTATTTTTAAAAAGGCAAAGCAAGTCCTTTTCTGCAGGACTACTGTAGTACATTCATTTTACATTATTTGTCCTGGAACTGATTAGCAGCGGCAGATTTCACCGTAATTAAAGAGATCATAATTAAACTTATTTTTGCTTTATGAGCTGTGGCAAATTCAGATTCTCTGTAAGGCAGCTCTTAGGAATGAAGGCAATTTGCATGTTATAGCAAAGAGCATGTTACAGGAGACATACTAGCAGATAGCTTCAGGGCTTGTTTGCATTCAAAACACATAACACCTGGAAGCAAAAATGTACTGGGCTTTCTCGGTGATAATTTGGGGCTCTTATTCACCAGTTACTTAATTCCCAATTGTCCACAAACTTGCCAGAGCAGCTGGGCTTCTGCAGTCTCCTGGGATCTGCTTGTAAAACTCAGTCAGCTCTGGTAGTATTTGCTGGTTCTTTCACAGAATGGAGTACATGTGAGGCTGGACTAGAATGTAGGTGATAATCTTCTAGTCTCTGCATGAGAAAGAAGTTGCTCCTGTCCCTCTCTAAAAGTTGTTTGCGTTGGGGAGATAATACCAGAGTCAGTCAAAATGCAGTGTTTGGATATGAAGTCTATTTTCAGATCCAAGTTGAATTTTATAGCTTTAGAATCAAATGAGTAGCAAGAGGAGGGATAAATACTGTCTAAATAAAATCAAGTGAAACAAAAAAAAATTAAGTCAGGAGTGAGTGAATTGTTTGGGCTAAGCTTGATGCAACATGTTTTTCCTGTTCCCCCTCTCATTTTGCTATAAATAGTAAATCTCTGTATTTGAAAAGTCTGCTGGTATTCTCTCTGTGATATACAAACACCTTCAGAGAACTTTAGATTATGATTTCATAAAATTTGTCTGAAAAACAGAAACATCAACATCACTGTTCTTTAGGCAAGGAGATGAGATATCAAGAGGTTGTAAATAAATTGTCTGAGGTTGTAGAGGGAGGTTGCAAAAGACTGATGACTTGACCCAGTTTTTCATGTTCTAAGTCTTACCCAATTCCTGAACTACAAGACCATTTGCCTTACAAGACCAGCTCTGCTGAATGTATGACTCTAGCTTTCTTTCTCAAGACAGGTGAGGCACAACACCCCAAAACTGCCCTGAGACAACAGATATGATATTCCAGTTTTGAGTTCACCCTGCATTTCATTAACACTTATTCCCAGATTCAGGGAAGCTGACATTTGAATGTGCTTTCCTCTCCTGACCCATTTCCATAATGCAGCAGTACTGAGTACCAGTGACAGTGTGAGCTCTAAGCAAGTTCAGAAGGTGAATTATGATCATGTCTTCCACTCACCTAATTATTTTCTGAATCACAACCAAACAGAAGGTGTTCTCAAAGGCAGTGAATAAGTTAGAGGGAATTCCACTGCGAGTGTCTGAACTGCTGTCTGACTGCTGGGGGAATCAAACTCTTCTCAGCCTTTATTTTCCAAATGTGTAACATAGCAAACAGCATCTCAGCATCAGGCCTTCAAAGGGATGGCTTTTCAGTGCATTAACTCAGAACTACACACTGCACATTTGGGGAATTCACCTGTTTATTCCTGAATAATTGTGCATTCACTGTTCTCCTACCACTTATATGAAACAGGCAGGAATTTTAGATGAGCAACACATGCAAAATCAAGTCCTTTGGGGCAATACATCACCTGAGGTGACCAACTCCATTCAGCATAAACCCACATACATAGCCCAGTGTGTAGGATGCTTATGTGGCTTGGTGACCAGCATAATTCTGCTGAATGCCTGCTTCAGTCTGTATTTCTGTGAGATCTGATAGCACCTAGGCTGATTTGTGAACTCTGCTGAGAAAAGTAAAGCTTTGCATTTGATTTCAACTCCCAGGAGTGCCAGGTGAGAAGTCAGACCTGCATCAGAATGATGCAGAGCAAGTAGGTCAGCAGTTTCATTGTATGCATCTTCTGTGTGCTTCTGTGCGTGTGTGTGTGTGTTTGTGTGTGTCTGTGTGTGCGTGAACTTGAGAAAATGGAAAACCATGGAAAACACTGAATTAAGTTTCTTTTCTGTCTTCTTTAGGCAAAAGTCTCACTGACTGTTTCATGTGTAGTTTAAGAGAATCAAGGCTATTTTGTCCTCATGTTGCACTAATATGTGGAAATGGTAAAGAATTGCAGAATGAGTGGATTTCTTCTAACAGTGAGTGAGGGCTTTGGCTAAAAATAAGGAGAATGGTGTTATTCTTTGCCATGTTTCATCTGCCCCAGTTGCACTCTCTCTGCTTAGTGCCTGCCGAACTGATAGCTTGCTGAACATTTAAAGAACCAGCACTCACATTCCTGTAATAGCAGCCAGAATAGCTGAGGTTATCATCTCTTCTGCAGGCTTTCCTTCCCAGAACCTGCAAGAAGCAAGCATCTTCACCCCCACTCCTCTAATTCTCTGTGTCACAGGCACTGTCCTGAGCTGCTGCTTCGGCTGGTTGGGCAGCTTGGGTTGTTTACCATGCCGTGAAAACACACAGCATCTTTGGGGGCAGCTGGACAGTAAGGGATTGACAGCGTGTCTGGCCGGGGATTATAATCCCTTTCAGGCAGAGGGAGTTTTGGAAATGCGGGCAGCCTGGAATGATTAGGCTGTTCTCTGGAGCAGCTGCAACTATGGGCAGGAGGCAAAGGAGACAAAGAAGTTCACCGCCGAGATAAGCAGTCACAAAGTGTGGCTCAGCCTTTGCGGCTGAGGAGCAGTGCCCCTGCAGGGGCTCTTGGGCCGAAGTCACCAGGCGGTGCCAGCCATTGTCCGTGGCTGCCCTCTTAAGCCCTGCACGAGCCAGACCAAGCACCTTATCAGGCTTTTATAAGAAGCAAAGCGGGGAAAAATCAAGACTGAAAAGCGGGTGGGGTTTGGTTTTGCTGGGGCAGCTGGAGCGGAGTGCCCCTGTGCCCCCTTGAGCCAGAGCCGACGATGGAGAGCCGGGGAGGAAGGTTTGCAGCCCGCTGCCGGACAATTCTTTGTGTGTACATCATTAATTCCGTGGGACGGGCTGCGCTGCCGGTCCTGTTGCCGTGTTCTCCAGGCCGGAGGACGGCGGTGCTGGCAGAGCCGGGCTGTGCCCGCCATCCCGCAGGGCCGCGGCCCGGGGCGCTCGGGGGCCTGCGGGGATGGAGGAGGGCGTGGGAGAAGGGGATGTAGCTGGAGCGGGAAGCGAAGGGAGGCTCTGCCTCCTGGGTGTTCGCAGGCGGCAAGGTAGCCAAAGGTGTGCCAAGCTACGCCGTGCCGCCAAATGTGTCCGGCTCCCGCGGCTAAGGGAGAGGCTCGGAGCGGGGACACGCTGAGCATCCTCCAGCCCTGCCCGGGGGATTGGTTAAGGAGCGGGGTCGCGGAGGGCAGGCAGCAAGGCTCAGGCAGCGCTTCTGCCTGCTCTGCCTCCCGCCTCCCCCTCTCCCCCAGCCCTCCCCTTCATCCCTGTTGTGTGTGGCAGCTAAACACCGAGGCGAGCGGGAGCGGATGGCGGATTGCACGCACGCCAGGCAGCCTGGGATGCTGGCTTTTCCTTCTGCTGGCTGCAGGCAGGGCTCGGTTTCAGACATGAGTGGAGAGAAACCTAAAAAGAAAGCTTTCTATCTAGTGAGGATGAAGCCACTGAAGGAGCCCACCAGCACCACTAACAACGTCTCGTTTGTGATACAGTATCACATAGGCAAGGAGATCAAACACATTTGCAGCAACTGCAGTCGCGGGGAGGAAGCCCGTGACGGTGAGTGCTGAGATCCTGTGGGTGTAGGAGCGAGGCAGGGGAGCGCGTGTGCTTGCTTGGGGGTGCGCGGACATGTGTGCGCTCCCGTCGGAGCCTGGGATGCTCGGCTTGCTCCTGCACAGATCCCAGGGAAAGAGGAAAGGAGGCGCGGGAGGAATACGCTGGGCATTGATTCAGCCTGTCGATCAGGGAGATGCCAAAAGGGACGGGTCCCTTCATTTGCCACAGAAGCTTTGTGCTAACAGTTAAGGCACCAACTCTTCTCCTTTTTTTCCATTCCCTTTTCTCCCCAGTTGCTATAGAAATTGCTGTTTGTATTGATTGTGTTTTGTTCTCATTCCTATGAATTTTAGATCAGGGGTTTTTGCCTTGATTCATCAACTTTTTCCTTGTCGTGCTGCAATAGAGTTTGCTTGACTCAGCTGAGTATCTGGAAGATCTGGTTTATCAGGAATACCACTAGTGTGATTTTCATCGTGCTGTCAAATGCATGGGGGAAATTGTATTTTTATTGGAATTAATACAGTGCTCTTCAGACAACTCATCCCTTCCCCCTCTCCTTTTGGGACTGAGCAAAACCTCTAGAGGGTATTCAGAGAGTGACGGTGTAATCAATCACAGGTGTTGCTACAGGTAAGTATATGCTCTTTCTGTTTCTAGGAATGCAAATATTTGAAGGCAACAATGAAAAATTCTCTGGATTTTGCTGAAGTAAGCTATTAGGAGAAGCTGAGAACTAGGAGCAGCATAAAAGCATTCAGGCAAAAAATAGCCTCACAGATGTTACCCCACATTCTTGTTCTATGTTGTATTACTTTGCTTTGCTGTGGATTTGCATGTTACTTAGGACTGAAGGAACTCGACTTAGGTCCCTATTAACTGATGTGGTATACAGATCTAATTTTCTGAAGGTCAGGGAAAGACTTTTTTTGATGATAAATGTGAATTTGAAATTTTTATCGTTTTCTGAGCTGAGATTCTTAGTAGTTGTTGGGACTTCATTTTTCAGCTTTTGACATTAAGGTTAGTATTATTATGATAATTAATAATAATATTTTAATTAACCAACTCTGCTTTCATTTGCTCTATGCAAAAGAACAAAATATTATTTGGGAACTCATGGTTCTTTTTCAATCACAGGTCTGCAGTTTAACAAAGTAACCGTGCATTTGCTAATGTCTCTTCAGAATAAGAATCCTGCCAGTGTGATTATAGTTTCTTTGATTAAAAAGCCGCTAAAGCTGAACAGAATTGCTTTTGGTGAATAGGGAGAAGATAGCTTGAGAAGCCTGGAAACCCACAGTGGGTTAAGCACTCTTTCTGCTTATGCCACTACAGCTGAGGGAAGAATCTGATGAATGCTATGTAAATTGTTGAGTGTTTCCTTTCCTGTTATGTGCTGCTACTGACAGTAAGCCCCACAGATATTAAAGGAAGGGCTTTGTCCAACACTAGTAGTTACTTTACACTACTAGTGTAGTTTATTTATCCTTAAAAGCAAATGAAGCCATTTATAAAAATATGCTTTCCTAGTTTAATTGAATTGACCTAAAACTCAATTGCATCAACATCTTTTGCCGAGGTTTTTTTGGAACCCTGTACTTGAAACCTTAGCACAGTAAGAAAAGAACATGCTTTCCTCTCTTTTAAGGCACATGTGTACACATGGATGCATATGAATGTATGACTCCAGTTACTTGTACCTCTTAGCAGACTAATAGGTTTGTATTTTAGGGGGTTTCTTCCTTTTCTGTGTTTGGTTATTTAGCTTCAAACCATTACATACTCCGAGGGCAGGCTACTCCTCTTGGCAGGAGATAATCTAGTAACCCTAGAGAGGCAAAGAATGGAGCAGAGAGGCTTGCAGCCAGCAGGCTTCCAGAGCATGTCATCGGTCTGGTTTTGCCCCCTCTTTCTGTGGGGTAGAATTTCATTCTGCGTCGTGCAAATGACTTTTAAGATCATCATTTAAAAAGTAACTAATACCAGTACAGCCTTAATCTTTTCTTTCCCACAGCATGCACAACTATGAGTTTCTTTCAGAAAGTAAAGAAACTGTAGTGCAAGCTATGCTGCCTGGGGACACTCACTGATTTGACTCTGACACATTTTTCAGCATTGAAAAATACCAGGGCTTTTTTTTTCTGGTGAATACCGATTCTAGACCTTTTGGTGTTTGAAGGGAAAGGATGATATAATGAACTCAAATTACACCATGATCATATCAGACAGATCAGACAAAAATCTGTGACCAGCTTAGATACAGAGAAACCTGTCGGGATCTCAAGATGTCCGTGCATCCTCACAGTTGCATGACCAGAAAGGGGACCACTTACTACTTTTTATAAGGGAAATGCACAGCACTTTGCAATGTGAGCACCCTCACCCTCCTATTCAAATTATGTATAGTTTATATAATGTCTTGCAGGCCTATAGCTGCTCTAGTGTACCCAAATGTCCTGTGTGGATCCTGTGACCTGAGCAACTATTGTATTTGTTGGAACCATGTACAAAGACTAGTATTCAGTCCCTATGGCATAGGCAGATGAGTTGGATACATTGATTTAATGCTGAAATATCCTCCAAATCCAGTTGTGAGTCCTGGATTCTAGTCATTGTCTTGCTCTACATTTTCATTGTTCTACTACTCTAGAAGGAAAATTTATGCTGAAACTGAGGGAAATCCTTCAGATACCACCAGCTAATCTAGCAAAAGTCATGACTGGGAGAATACTAAAAGAGATAGCCATGAAACTGAAGGAAAATATGGAAGCAGGTACTGAATCATATGATATCTTGGAAGGGAGGTAATGTAATCTGGAGAGAAGTCGGTGAAGGAATTTGGCAGTGCAGATGGGCACAGTGAAGTAGGGCTAAAAGGATTTGGTGTGGATACAGCATTTTGATGAGGTAAAAAATAAGTGAGGAGCTCAAAGAGAAGCAGGAGGCTACAGTAATAAGATGAACATGGGAGATGCTTTAACCATTGGACTGAAAAGAATGGATATATTCAATGCTAATTTAGTTGCAAAGTAGAAAACAACGAGAGAGGTCTATGAAAGCACTAATACTGAAAGGTTGGGTGATAGAATAACAGAAATGGTGTTGAAAATGGAGTGGTGAAATGGTACATGAGTGAAGAATGAGTTGTTCAGGACAGGATGCCAGAGAGGCAATCAGACATGGTGAACTGAACCGAGAGGGAGAGGTCAAGTGAAGAGAGATATGAGTCACCTCCAGGAATACAGGAACAATCAGGGCTGAGCTGTGAATGCTAAGGGCTGTGAGGGAGGTGTTGGGAGAAGCAGAATGGAGAAGAGTTGCAAAAGTCCTAAGAAAAAACATACAAGAATTGAGGAGCCAGCACAGAATCATGAAGAGGAATGAAGATGTTTTCTGATTGTAAATGTGGAGAAGTGACTGATAATCTAGTAGAGCAGAAGGAGCTAGAACTACATGAGATCAAGGTGCGCTGCAATGCTAAACATCTGGTATGTACAGAGCACTTCTCAGTGTGCTGATTTTGGTGGTCTCTGTGAGGGCTGTGATAGTGCTGGGTCATAGCAGATGACATGACTGATGAACAACAGTAGTCAGAGAAACAAGTAAAGGAAGAGGCTTGGCTGGTTTTCATTTATTTTGTACTGAAAACTGACTGCAAATCTCACTGTCCTACTGGATTCTGAGCCTGGCTCTGGAACATGCTTTAGACAGATCTCTACTTCAGTGTGGCTAGAAAGAACTGTAGAGACTTCAAAGACACCCAGAGATGACCTAACAGACAGAGTGAGTGGAGCAATTGAAGTGGGATACTTTCAATTTTTATGCAGAAGATCTGACATGAAACCTTAAGTGGAAAGAAGTTAACTTAAGAGTGTAGTGGAAGAGAAGGAATTCACAGAGCAAAGTGGTTTTTTATCACTGACTGATGAGTTCTCAGCTCAAGGGTTCTCTGCAGAGTATCTCTGGTCAGCTTCAGGCATGTCCGTCATGTATCAGTCTGTACCCAAGCTCCTTGTCTGTAAAATGGAGATAGTGGGATTTCCTTCCACTTGCTGCTGGTCTGTAAATAGATTATGAGTCCTTTAGTGGAGAGGGGGAGGAAAGGACTGTCTCTTGCCATTTGCATTCCTAGTGCCAAGGACTGTGGGGCTCAAGGTTTTTAGGGTCTTTAGGTTCAAGTATAGTGGAAGAACAAATAATATTGAGAATGAACATACCCGAAAGGTTTTATTCAGAGCTGATATTCTGTCTATTTATTATGTGCTCCTATACTTCATGGTTTTGCTATTTAAGCAGAAATTATTCTAAGGTCATATGCATGAAAATCGGCGTGGACTGAGCTAGAGTTGCTGTAGGAATTTGGACACTTGTTTTTCTGACCCTGCCCATCTTTTAGAGCTTCCAGATAAATATCTTTTCCAAATAGAAAAGGGGAGGGTTTTGTGTGGGGGCTTGTGCATGTGCATGTGTGTGTATGCATGTGTGATTCCCTCCCGGAACTGAAGACTTACTTCTTTTAACTGGGAACTTTTAGAAGATTTACTTTAGCATCACTTAAGAGATTGTCTCTGAGGTGATTGTATTGCTTCCCACAAAAGTAATTACTAAATTAAATAGTTATCTTCTAGACAAACTGTAAGCTGTGCAAGAGCTATGTGTAGAAATAAGTTTTACTTCACTAATTCTCACATTATTTCAGACAGTAACTGCTTTTTCATTACCATCTGCAGAGTGAGCAAAGTATGTTGCTATGAGGCATTGCAGTCTTTTACAGTGGTACTTGTCAAAAATTGTGAAATATTTTAGAGTGAAAAAATTAGACTACATAGAATGGAAAAGTAGGTAAAAAAAGAACAGTGTACCTGGTCCTGTTGTGAAGCGTGGGAAGCTGAAAAGCATGTTTGAGGTTTGGACAGCTGATACAATTATGAAATGTGTGTCTTTAGTCCCTGAGGGATAGTTACCCTAAAGAGGCAGAGGGAGAAGGACATGGGCTTTATTGCTGAGTGAAATATGTTTCAGTACAGATCATAGAACCAAATCAGTTTATTTTTGTCAGTTGAACTCTGTACTATTTGATTTGGGTGAATATGGTGCTATGCTAGAGAAAGTTGATGAGATCAAGCAAGGATGCTCCACATCCCAACAGGTTGCTGATGAGCTGGGTCACCCACTTTGTTTCCACCAGCATTACTTTCTGTTCTGGAAGATACAAGCCCTTGATGTTTGGCTGGATGTGAATAAACGTGCCATCTAGGAGGAAGGTGTGATGCCTTCTCATGGTAACTTCCAGACAGCAAAAGCCCAAGGCTGCCAGGACATGATCCTTTACCTTCTCTTCGCCAAGGAGTGGAGGGGGCCAAGTCCCAGCGCTCTGCTTCCGTCACTTTGTCTTGCACATTGGGGACTAACAAAAACTCATCAGTAACCCGTGGGTTTGACCGGAGATCAGAGGCTAACAGGGCTCTGTTAGTGCTGCTGTGGATTAGCATGGCCTGCAGGCAGGGAGGAGAGTGGGGAGGGAGAGAAGAGGAACAAAAAGCTCCGTTTAGGCTGTAAGAGGCTGTCCCCCTGGCTTACACATTTGCCAAGACTAGCAAATGTGAGTGGCTGACCTGTGAGATGTGAGATTTTCCTTAAACACTGGCAATTCTTTCAGTTGGCTAGTCTGCAGCTGAAGAAAAGAGATGGGGGAAGAGAGGAAGTGATATTTATGTCCCAAAATAAAGCTGAAGAAATATCATGAAGCCTGGAGCAGGTCATTAACTGCTCACATGCATCTCTGTAGTGACTAACTCACATCCTGTTAAATGGCCTATAGCAAAAGCTGCTGGCCACAAAAAAAGCCAGTTGTGTACCATTCCAGGTGACACTGTGCTGGCAATAGGAAATTCACAGCCCAAGTTTGCATAGCTGTCACCTAGCAGAGCTCCAGGCTTACTTTGAAGTGCCCTGGAAGACATCTTGTCCAAAATTGCAATATAATTTACATTATTAACAGAAACGGTAAGAAAAATATAGGTAGTAAGCAAGTTCTTCACTTGGATAAATTAGATAGTATGAGGAGAAAAAATGTACACAAGATTGGGTCAAGCTTATGCAAGCAGATGACTAAGTTCTTTGTTTTTCAGTGAAAACTCCTGTGTCCTTATGGGGGAAATGTTTAACACCTTTTCTGGGAACTCTGTATATCTTTGTCATTGATTTGAGGAGTTTTAGGAACAAAACCAACAAAGATGATGGAATTGGTCACGATGGCTCAGCACCCCCTCATTTTTATTGCATATTGCTGACATAATGACATGGATAAGAGGTTGCCTCAATTCTTTGGGTCTTTAGAGAGGAGACAGCTTGTCTGTTTCAATCCTGTCTCCTTTTATTGTTTTCTCCCCTCTCCAGTGCTGTAAGTTGTCATCTTTTGATAACATTTTACCATCCTGCTTTCTATCTGAGAACCAAGTTTGTAGTCTTGGTATGTGTAAGCTTCTTAAATGCAAAGATTGGGGCAACACCAAACACGCAATAAAAAATAATTTCCTTGTGGGAATTTCAAAAAAGCGGTTACATTGTCATCAAGTATGATGAAAGCAACACAGTGGTTTTCCTGTATTTAACAGTAATGATATGCTCTGAGTATTTGTTGCCATCCTGATTAATATGCCTGGTTTTGATTCTTTTGTATCAGGTTACATACATCAGAAATGTAATACAGAACTATTTGCTAAACCATAAAAGGCCACAGATTTTCCATGTGTAAAGTATGGAGGCAGTTTGTAGAAAAGGGGCAAGATGTGGATGGTGGCATACGTCATGGAGGGGCATGTTCTTGTTGCACGCTGTTATTACCAGAGCACTTCAAACTACTTAGTATCAACCTGGCTGAATAAGTTTGGCTTTCTGTGCCTTTTTTTTAACTTCCACCACCCTTATGTCCTATTCTGTTTTTTGGTCCCTGCCCAGATGGGCAGCTGGATTCCATTTCTGTGTTTTGTCTTTTCTTCTTCTCTTACTTGCTTAGAAATGTTTCTCTTAGAGGGTGATTTGCTCATTTGGCTTCTTGGTTTTTTGAAACTTGCAATTCTTTAGAAGAAAATTAGATAGATGGAAGTATTTCACTTTACAACCATTACTGGAATTTTATTCATTAATGTTGTCACTGCCTGTCAAAGCTAAACAGCAGAGAAATACTGGGTATGAGGGGAGGAGATCAGAAGACTCAGTATTCTGCCATGTGATGTCCTTTCCTTTCTTCTCTTTTTTTTGGCTTTTCTTTTCTTTATATATCATATCATTAAAAGCAGCAGAGTTCACTTATAGGCTCCTTGACTGATGAGCAAAACCTATCCTTTGAGTATACTGTTGTATTTATGACATTTTCATTCATTTCTTCTCCCTCAGCAGTGGAAGTAGGCTTTCTACATCAGTTTTTGTATTGTAGGATTTTGTTTCTTGATCTATTTCAGTGACTGGTAGTAAAAATGCATAGCTATTCCTTTGTATCGTCTAAGATCTTCTTGTTTGTAATCAGACAATACCAAATTTGACTTCCTGTTGTTGACACCTTACTCAGCCCACAATTAGCCTGAACCTAATTTCGAGAGCACAGTATAGGTATCTGCAGTACCATCTTGCTAATAGTCTGCCAGGATGTCTAAGATTAATTGGATATATTTGTAGTGTCTTTAATGGATCACGCCAGGTCTCACGCACCGTCCCAAATCCATTAGCCAAACCCCAGCATCAGGGGACTGGTATAGCTGAAGGGCAGCACCAGAGTGTGCAGTGGTTAAGCCAGCTTTGTCTGTGTGTTTCAGTGGCTTTCTTAAAAACTGGAGGGTACTGTGATGTTTGCCATTATCTAAATGAATGCAGCAAAGCTGCAAAGGGGTGAAGTTGGGACACACTTGGAGGCCCTGTTTCTCCTTTGTGACTTTGATTTGCACGCTTCTCAGAAAATAATGATGTTCTTGCCATCCCTATGAGGTAGAAAACTGTCCTCTTGCTGGTTTTTTGCTCTTGTGAAGTGACATGAATCTCCACTGGTCTGTTGCTTTTAGTCTCCTTGTCTCAGAAAGGATTGGGTGGAGAGGAATAAGATAATGTTTGATCATGTCACTGTCATCACTCGCTGACTTTTCTGGCTTTGGGTCGAGCTTACTGAAGATGAGGCAAATCTAGCAGAGCCTTTGCCTTTGGATGAGACTCTTAGATTCAAAAGATGAGTTATTTCTGTTGCTCTGAGAAACAATGAGCACATGGTATAATTTAAATCAAAGATAAAACGGCCACTATAAAATCACCTGCTGCAGCTTCTTTGGAACCACTAGACATAGCATTCTGGCTTGGTAATGAGCAGGCTACCCTGCCTGAAACATGCCCAAAATCACAGTGTCCATAGGCAACATTAAGCTGTGTTGTTGAAAGAGCTCTCATGGACAAGCAGTGTTCTTCCCTGAAAGGAAGCTCTGCATCTCAAGTGAGAGAAACCACAAACAAGAGGTGGCCAGACCTGACTGACAGCCTCTGCATATTTCCTCTGCATAGACAGTGGAAATTTTTAAGGTCTGAAGATACAAAGGAATAAAAGACAAACATTTCCTCAGCCTTCCCCAACGCTCCCCACTCTCCCCCAAAAATAAAATTATGTTCAATGAGAAGAGGAGGGCAGGTTTCTGCATATTTATGATTTATAGTGTACTAGTCAGGACATAAACTGGGGCAAGAGACCTGCAGGCTCCAAGCCTTTGGTTTGTGTAACTTCATTTGTTATTACCGTGCCCATTTCTTTGCCCCTAACCAGGAGTAGTGTTCAGTCTCCGTGACTTACTGAATCTCCAAATCCCACGGGTTGCAATTTAGGATGAACAGCTTCTTGTGCAGGGAGAGCCCAATATATATATTGATTGGGTCATTTTGAAAAGGATGTAAGATGTACTTCAAATCTTACCTTTCCTTTCTCCTCCCCTGAGCTGTGCAGCCCAAGGCTAGGATGACAGGTTTAGTGCTGCAGTTCAGTAGACACCCTCCCCTATCACTGCTTAGGAGAAGGATCTTGCCCTCCATCATCTTTTGCTTGACATCTTTCAGGCCGTTAGTCTAATGGCTTCATGAAATAGAACTGCAGGGAATAAAATTAAAATGAATCCAATTGTTTAATTTATCTTGGGAGATTTAGGTAGCAGAGAATGATTTTTATTTCACCTTGCCTCCTAAGAG